>JARHVA010002072.1:1230000-1362500 GCA_037957365.1 Torreya grandis
TAATTTATTTTCTAAGGAAAGTATAGTATCAAAACTAGTAGGGCTTCACCATAGCTAGTGTGGTATCATATTACAAAGGCCAAAATAATAACTCTTATAGAGTTTGAGAGAGAGAGAGGAGAAGAGATAATTACAAGGGTCACAAGGACACATGTCAAGATAATAAAATTAGTTAATTAATCATGAGAAAAGGATATGGGATGAGCCACGCAAATTTAGGAAGTAAAATTTTTAATGCAAGTCATAAACCTCATGAAAAGTGGCATGAAAACTCTTTTACTAGCTCAGAAAAATGCCTTCATGATTGGCCTTGTTTAAACGTCCCATAATTGATTAAGAATAGTTATAATGATTTAAATTAAGGGTAAATACATAAAAAATTCCTCTCCATGCATTGGTTGTAGGTTTGGTCCTCTGAAATCACCTAGAAAGGAGCTATCATCATCTGTAGTCCAAAAAATTATTCCTTCATGCAACCTGCACACTTGGCCTCAAAATTATAATCATTTTCTCATGAAAATCCACGTGAATGAGACCTTATAATACCATATATGTCCTTATAATCATTAGTAATACATTAAATTTAGCTCAGTTGAAGTTTTCCACCCTTCTCACTAGCTTGTTCAATAGGCTAGTTTTGACTGGCTGAGATGAGAGATGCTATTGAGTCACTTAGAATTTTTTTTGAGGTATTAAATGTAAATTGGGATTTATAAAATTTTTAAATATTTTTCCCAAAGTTTGTTTCATCTTTAGAATCCTCCTAGAACTTGTATAACACAAAAAATTGTCAAAAATACCCTATTTCTCACCCCATTCGTACAAGTCCATATAGCTAAAAATCATGTTATGAGTATTGAGTGAGTAATATACAAGTTAAAATAGGTTTAATATCCAAAATATTCCATTATAATGAATTTCCCACTTCATTTCTATAGTGGTCATAGGCAAGGGTTTGCAAAGGTTTTAGCTTATTTTCACTCTTAAGGTTCGTTCATAAAGATATGACGTCCATCCTGACAAAAAATTCCATAATTTAATATTTCAAGAACTTAATCAACATCATTGACCTCCTCTATCCTTCATACAAACCCTCCAAAAAGATGTGAGCATTTGAACTTGGCCTATAGAGTTTGTTTTCTTATTGCTTGCATGCCTGAGTTGTCTTGAGGTCTAAAAATGGATTTATTTGTTTTTATTTTCACTATAAAATATTGAACACTTATTTAATAATCCAAAAACATGTTTCAATATGTTTAAAAGTTTATTTCATGAAATAAGTGTGATAGAACCCCATTTGGACAGTAGGTCTAGCCATGCCTAGTAGGTCTGATTTATCTTTAAAGTCCAAAATGACCTTTTTGTTGTTTACCCTACATTAAAATAGATTAAAAACATATGTATACACCCAATAATAATTTTATATTCTAATATAAATCTCATTTAGGTCCAAAAGTGAAGGTGGTCTCTTGTTTGTATTGCATGCCAAAACCTACCTAGTATACCTGACTATAACCTTGGAGATTTTGAGAATTTTATCTAGTTTTCCCCCTATTTACCTAGTTTTATATGATTTATTAGGTGTCATACAACCTTTCCCACATTTTATAATATCTCTTTTTCTTTTGGTCCACCCATTTATCCTTATCTTCTAAACTCTACCAGTTTGTGCTCTAGAGGAAGTACACCCTATTTGAGATAAAATAGAGGGTACTTCCAATATTATCTCAAATAATTAAAATATATCATGGGATTCCTCAAGATTTGAGGACTATTTACACAAAAATTTATCTCGTGTTCATCTCATATGACCTTTCAAACCTTCAAGTTCCAAAACTAGGCTTTATAAACAAGAATTGTGTGTAAGAATCTCCAAAGTGGACTATGTATTATGTTATGAGAATCCTTTATCTTCTTGATTTCCATCATGGTGGTTTCACTAAGTTTTTATAGATTGTATTAATATTCCCTAACATCCAATCATACCCCAAACTTTCGTAAGCCCCTCACACACCTTGATTTAGTCAAGCTTGAGTGTACCCTGTTAGTTGTATCCCTATTTTAGAGGTCACCTAAAGATGTGTGTATTTGGGTTAGGTATGAGAACAATATGTAACCCTATATTAATCCTATTTTAATCATTTTATACCTATTTTAATTCATACTTATGCAATTCAAGTCTCAAAATATCACTCTTCTAGGTGATTGTCTATCTTGTTATAGTTGACTATATTTTTTGTTGTGGAGAAGGGACATCTATAGCTTACTTGTATGGGTTAGGCATGAAATAATGTTTAAAACCTATTCATATTTCCCTTGAGTCAAATATTACCTAATTTGATGCATTGGATACTCTATTTAAGCTTAGACTATCACTTTAGACTATATTTTTATTTCATTATTTGTCTTAGTCAATTGTAATAGTTGTAGGTGTGTATTTAGGCCATTTATATGGACTATAAGTGCATATGAGGGTCTTAAAAAAATTAAAAAAATACCATTGAATGTTTCCATGGTAATATATAACAATTAGGGTTCATTCATTTCAAATCTAAGTCAAACTTACACCAAGGATTTTGATCCTCTTACTCTCTACCCTCACAGTCAACTATAGTTGACTGTGAGAGGGCCTATAGGTGTGCTTGGTTTGTTAGGATTGAAAAAATTTCATAACATCTATTATATATTCCATTGTTGTTTATCTATGTCTTAGACCCATTTTTTTACCTTTATGTTTTATATCTATCAAGAAATCTAATTTACTTGCTCCCCACCTGCCTGTCCTGTTGTAGATCAACATCTCCAAAGTGTACATACTAGGAGGGCTCATGAGAAGCAAAAAACAACAAATCCTCATTCCTCAAAGATATTGGTGCCATGAATGTTAATTTGTATTGTTTGGAAACATTCAGACTTGGTGCCTATTAAATATTTTCAACCTTGAGTGAGGAAGGGTTTTTTTAGATAAAACCTTGTAGATTTCACAGTTTGTTTTTAGTGTCTAAATGACAACTTTTGGGGCCTCCAAGAACCAATATCTATTGCTCATCCTTCCTTAAAACTCTACAAGGTCATTTTAATATATGGAGGCTAAAATATTAAATAATTGGGTGGCATTGAAAGTCCTTGAAACTATATTTTATGCCATCTCCAAAACCTATATGACCTTTGTTTTCTTAGTTTAGGAATAAAAGACTTGAACATATTCATTTCACCTTTGGAGCTAACAATTCTCTCTTATCTATCTACTTATCATTTCAAACATGTATTTCATGATCTCCTTAGCACCTTAGGAATCTAAGAATAGTTCTATTCAATGCCTTAAAACCCTATTGAATGCCTCAATCCCATGTTTGGACCACCTATAGGTGACTATTTACAAATGTAGGCAGTGAATTCAAACTTGGATAGTGGGCAGCAAACATGTTGGTGATTAAATCAAAACCTTTACCAAATATTCCCATAGATGATCTAGGTATATCTCTCCATTTTTCAAAATTTAATTCTTCGTATTCTGATTGGATCAATAGTACAGTGTAGATCTCATCGAGAGCTTTTCGGTTCTTTTTTGCGATTCACAAAATAGACATCGTATGCAAAAGATATGATCTACTAAAGTTCCAATGCAATAGAGAAAATCTCATGTCATAGGTATCATGGCATAATGTTCAATTGCCAAGTGAAATAATGGGAAATTGACATGTGTCAGTCTAAATTGGTTAAAATTTTTGGGTTTGGTTGATTTTATCTTTGATAGTATGTATGGACTAGATAAATGGGCCCTAGTTTTAGCTCGCTAAGGGACCTTAGCTCGACACACTCTTTTTAAGGAGGGGTGCCTTGGCCTCCTATATTAAAAATTCATTATATTTGAATTTATATTTAAATCCCAATTTTCATTGTAAATTCTTGAATGTGGGATAATTCATATTGCAATGTAAATCAAGGCGTGCCTCCTCAAGCTACCACGTAGGAGGATTCATCTATTGCCAAGTGCCAAACCCATATTAAAGGGATAAAGATTATAATGTGACATCCATGTTCTACCATGAAGTCACCACATTCTATTGACATGCCACCACTTGTCCATAAAAATCCATGCCAATGCCAATTACTTCACAATATAAACCACAAAGTTTGTGGTATAGCTATATCTATGAAGTTTTTGAAGACTAAAGTCTAACTTGTTACATGGCCCTAAGTCCACATATTTCCCAATGGATTTATATTTAAAAGCAAGTGGTGTAAGGATGTGGCCTAAGCCACGAGATTAACATGGAAGGCAAAGATAATTAAAGCCTTTGTTGCTTTATCTCCCCATAAATGTGGGACTATATATATTAGCAAGGATAAGAAACAACCACAAACTACGTGGAAACTTTTCCCTTTTCAGAGGTTTGAAATATTATCCTCCTTTATAAAAGGGATTAGGCCCAACCGTACCATCCATGAGCCTAAACACTATATAAAGCATTTGAAAATATACTTGAAGAGGTGTGAATATTTAACTATGTGATAAGAAAATATAGACTAAATTGCATTGTTTGGTCATTTTGGAGCCCTTAGAGTCCGAACCAGAGCTCAGAGTAAACTACAAAGTTGTTTATAATTCTGATACACTCTTTGTATTATACTAATTTGTAATTTTTGGATACTTCTTGATGAATTTTTATGCTATGAAAGTCATTTGAAGATGAAAAGGAGAAGCCTCTGTAAGTGATTCAGGAAGGTGAAGGACGTGCTGAGTCAGCCAAAGTCTTTCAAAGGTCTGATACACCATTTTTTTAGAGAGTAGATCTATTTTTTGATAATAAGTATAATTTGGGATTGAAATTTTAGCAACATTAATGGATTGGTTCAATAAGAACTTGGGGACGTAGGAAATTATGAACCCTGTAAACAATTCTTGTGTCTCTTTTGTTGATTTTGGTTTTGCATTTAGTTTTCAATTAATTTGTAGAGCATAATTTAGAGTTTGAAGACAATGCAAAATTAATCATTTTAATTTTTTTAATGATAATTTAAGTAACTTGGATGTTTTAAGATTTGAAATGAATTTTAATGGGTAACTAATGTGAAGAATCAAATTCACTTTTATTTTAGTTTGGAATCCCATTTTTATCAAATTTTAAACAGTCTAAAATCTTAATATTCTACATCCAATTCTATTTCAATTAAGGAATTAAGAAAATATAAGATCTTAGTAAATGGTTCAAAAATTAGTGAAGTTCTTACTAGTGTTTATAGATCAATTTTGGTATCAGAGCAGTTGATTAATAGGATTTAATAGTGTGGTTTACCTATGGTTAACAATTGGTTATGGTTTTTGCTTCCATTTTTGGCATTTATTTTGACTTTGTGATTGAATAGGTGTAATGGGAAAGTTATAAAATAGAGCCAAGATTGATAAGCTTGAAGTCATTAACCACCATATACAAAAAGAAAAATCTTTCATAAGAGCTAAGTTTTACTCCTTGGAAGAGGAGATTATGCAGTTAAAAACTGAGCCATAATCCTCAATAAAAGAGAAAGAGGATTATGTCAATAAGATCCTTATACAGAGTAAGCACTTGATGGCATTTGATAAATATTTGTAGGCTAAGATTCAATCCAAAGATAAGCTCTTAGCTCAATTGCAAAGTGAATAGAAAAATGATTTGCCTTCCACTGCAGATGCAGGCACTATGACAAATGAATACATTGTAAGTGAATGTAAGTCATCAATTAATTTTCCTTCCCATGAAGAATCTAGTAACAATGATTTTGGTAAATTTGAATAATACACAAAAGGAATAGGTTAAAAATTACTTGTTAAAATGGGATTTAATAGAAAAGGACTGGGAAAAGATGGCTAGGGTGATACTAACCCCATTCAGGTAGAGGTTAAGCCTAATCATGCAGGGTTAAGATACAGATATGGTATTCAAAATGAAAAAGGTGAATTTTTTAAGAACACAGAAGCAAGAGGTGCTATAGAGAAGTGTAAACCATCTCAGATGGAAGGTAAAACACAATATTTTCATCACACTTGCAATAATGTTAATTCTAATTCTACCAGACAACATAAATATTCCAACATTCATTTTGATTATGGTTCACAAAATTTATGGCACATTTATCCATGAAATTTTTATGGATTGTTTAATCATTGTGTAGCCAAATGTTGGAAATGTAAATATTTTCCAGGAAATATTTTGAAAGACTATTCTCATAGATAGAGTTTTGAGAGTAGCAGTAAGAGTATGTTTTCTAAAAGAGTGGACAAAAATTTTTGTACTCATTTTAACAAAAGTGGACATCAAGTTAAAAAATATTGGAGGCTTAAACCATCACAACATCTTGATAATGGTAAGATTAATATGGTTTATAAACCTATCGATAACGTAATTAATGAAGCTAAATCGACCCATACAAATGCTAGTAAATCCACTAAAGAAATCTGACCAACTAAATAGGGAAATCTAATTAAGAGGGTTGGAAAACAATTTCTAAATTTCATGTTATCATGATTAGTGGATTAACATTTCAAATATTTTTTGGAAATTTTTGTTGAATTTTGATAAAGGAAATTTACCATGCTTTGACATATGGATTATAGAGCTAGTAAAAACACTTTGAGACAGGTTTATCATGTGAAGTTTTTCATTCTCACACTTATGTTTTGAAAATATCTAATTTTTGGAATATCCTAATTAGCTTTATGAGTTTCCAATTAAATTGTTAAGGAATGTAGCTCATTGGATTAGTTTGGGGATTGGATAGTAGTGTATATGTTGTTTGGATAAGATTTAGTTTTCTTATAGTACATGTGATAGAATAACTGCTATTTTGGGATGCATCTATTTTTGGCATGTGTATGATTGGATGCACTTGTAGACCTACTAGGAAATATTTGTAATGCTAGGCACTATACAATTTATGTTTTTCCCATATTATTTAACATTTTAAGACTCATGTTAAGGTAATGAATTATGACATGGTCACAGACCATAATTATTTAGCATAGTAAGACCTATGTTTTGGGTAGTGCATTTCAACATGGTTATAAAATTTAATGTATTTTGTTTGCATTAACAAACTTGTTTTGTAGTTGCATTGGTGATTTTTGCAGTGTTTGGTAGTTCACCACTTATAGGATGTGATAGATGGGCAAATAGTTGAGAAATTTTGTAATCTTAATGATAGTCACAAGAATCATTGTAACTCATGCCTTGTGTTTATGCATTTATAGTTTGAGTTATGAATCAACATAAATTTTTCCATTTATATCATAATCTATGATCTAGTTCTACATTTGATGTGTTGCAGAGTATTTTAATGGAGACCATGCTTTTGGGGTCTAAAAGTGCTTAATGGGGAGGTTTTATCCAAGTGGATCTCTCTATTTATCAAAAATTGAAGTATTCATATTATAACTAGATCAATTTCACAACATAGAGATCATTGAGATATTTTTGGTGCTTGTCATGATTCACAAAATGGACATCATATCCAAAAGATATGATCCACTAAAGTTTTGATACAATAGGGAAAATGTGGTGTTATAGGTGATGTGGTGTAACGTGAAAGTGTCAAGTGAACCAATGGGAACTCGATAAGTGGTAGTCTAAATTGGATAAAAAATTTGGGTTTGGTTGATTTAATCTTTGACAATGTGTACGGACCAGACAAATGGGTCTTGCTATTGGCTCACTGGGGGCCTTCATCTCGACATACTTTTTTTAAGGAGGGGTGCCTTGGCCTCCTATCTTTGAAATTAATTATATTTGAATTTGCATTTAAATCCCAATTTTCATTGTAAACTCCCAAATGTGGGATAATTCATATTTCAATGTAAATCAAGGTATGCCTCCTCAAGTTGCCACGTAGGAGGATTCCTCTATTGCCAAGTGCCAAACCCACATTGAAGGGGTCAAGATTGGAATGTGACATCCAAATTCTACCACAAAGTCACCACATACTATCAACATGCCACCACATGTCCATAAAAATCCATGCCAATGCTAATTACTTGGAAATATAAACCACAAAGTTCATGGTATAACTATATTCATGAAGTTTTTGAAGACCGAAGTCTATCTTGCTACATCACCCTAAGTCCACATATTTGCCAATGGATTTATATTTAAAATCAAGTGGTGGAATGATGTGGCCTAATCCATGAGCTTAACATAGAAGGAAAGGATAATTAAAACCTTTATTACATTATCTCCCCATGATTGTGGGACTATATATATTGGCAAGGATAAGAAACAACCACAAACTACGTGGAAACTTTTCCCTTTTTGGAGGTTCAAACTCATATCCTCCTTTATAAAATGGATAAGGCCCAAATTCACCATACATGGGCCTAAAAAATATATAAATCATTCAAAATTATATTTGAGGTGTGAATGTTTGACTGTGTGGTAACACAATATAGACCAAATTGCATTGTTTGGTCATTTTGGAGCCCTTAGTGTCTGAACCAAAGATCAAAGTAAACTACAAAGTTGTTTAGAATTATGATACACTCTACATGGTTTACACATTTTAAATTTTTGGATACTTATTGATGACATTTTATGCTATGAAATTCAACGAAAGATGAAAAGGATAAGCCTCTGCAAGTGATTCAGGAAGGTGAAGGATGTGTTGGGTCAGCCAAGGTCTTTCGAAGGTTTGATACACTATTTTTGTAGAGAGTAGATATATCTATTAATTTTAAGTATTATTTGGGCTTGAAATTTTAAAAATATTAATGGATTAGTTCAATAAGAACTTGGGGACATATGAAATTTTGAGCCCTATAAACAATTCTTGTGTCTCTTTTACTTATTTTGGTTTTGCATTTAGTTTTGAATTAATTTTTAGAACATAATTTATATTTTAAAGAGAATGCAAAATTAATCATTTTAATTTTTTTATGAGAATTTGAGTAACTCAGATGTTTTAAGATTTGAAAGGAATTTTAATGGGTAACTAATTCCAAAAATCAAATTCACTTTTATTTCAATTTGAAAACCCATTTTTATCATATTTTAAATAGTCTAAAATCTTAATATTTTGCATCCAATTCTATTTCAATTAAGGAATTAAGAAAATATAAGATCCTAGTAAATGATTTAAAAAAGTAGTGAAGTTCCTACTAGTGTTTACAGATCAATAAAATCCTTAAAAAATTAAATATTGAAGAAACTTCCAAACTCATCATCCATAACATAATGTCATCTTGAGCTGTTGTAGGTGCACTGTTGGATTGGATACAAATAGTGAGCATAAGTTAGAACAATGTACCAAAGATTCTACCTTGAAAGGTTGGTTTCTCCTCAATGTGATCAAATTGAGACCTCAAAATTTTTCAAGGCTCAAAACAAGGTTTCAAACCTCCATTATAATGTTTAAATATTCTTTTATAACACTTGTAAGTACACATTGAGCTATGGTAGGCAAACTATGAGTATGTGCATTGTATGATTGAAAACCATGAAACATTGCTTAAATAAAGAGGATGAAAGGTGAAGACAGGCTCAAGATAACCTTGAAAATATATAAATGACTCTAAAACAACCCCTTGAAGCCATGAAAAAGCATGAAGATCTAGAACATGGTGAAAAACTACCAACAACAAAGAATGGGACTAGTTTGCAAACTTTAGGTGATTGGTCTTTCAAAATAAATCCAAAATTGAAAAAAAAAATGGTGAAAATTAGGGAAAGAGGTGAAATTACTTAGGAATCAATATAAATAGCTATATTTTATGGAATTTCTCAAACTAAGGCAAAAATTGTAGGGTACATAGATTAATAGGCATATTTAAAAGGTCAACTTCATGAGGATGGTTCATGAAGCACATGCCACCATTTATCTAAAACCAAATGTCAAATGGTATATGATTGAGTGTATAAGATACCCTAGGATAATTTTTCCTAAAACCTCTTGTGACGACAGTACCAAGTACAAACTTGTAAGTCATTTCTACTTGCCAAGCCTAGTGGAAGGAGAGATAAGTAGTTTTCTTCATTGTTTGGAGTTTATGATCAAACTAATCATTGAAGTGAGTGTATGGAAGACTAATAGACATTTATAAAATGTCCCAAACTATAAGAGGTTGTACAATTCCATACACCTCATTAAATGTTCAAGTTTTGCAATAAAATTGCCCTTTTTCTGAGTATTCTACCAATTTTTAGTAGTAGAAGTTATGAAATAATTCTTAAGGCACATTGCATGTGAAAAAACCTCTCTTAGCCTTCACACTTCCCTAGAAACCTATACAAATCATTAAATCTCAATTTTGACCCTCAAAATGACCCAAAATGACATGTTGGCAAATAAAATTAATTACCAAGCCTAATACAACATTGAATAATGACCTATGATACACCTTATGACCACATATTAAACCCCCTAAAACACTTAAAACTCAAGTTTTTACCTAGGGGTGCCATAATTTAACCTAAAAGTCAAATTTGGTCAATAAACTGGTGACTCATAGGGGTAGTATACCTACTATACTAACTAGACCAATAGCCTTATTAGTCCATTGGGCTATGGAGTGACATGTACATGAAGTTTTACACACACCTTGACTTTAACAACACCAAAATATTATAAAAAACAACAAGAAACAACACATAAAACAAGAAACTAAGTAGACACACTTGTGCTTCATGAGCACTTATGGAACACACACAAACCAAACTAAAAAAATGACTCAAACACTAACCTGAGACAAAAATCCCTCTTTGATCAAAGGGGAAGTTCAAAACCTTATTTGCTTCATGACATGAAATATTTAGTGAGACATGTAACCTTTTGTCCTTTAGCATTGATGCCTCCATCTTCTTCATGATGTTTACCAACTTTATTAGCATGATATTCAATGAAAAACAAGAAAATCCATCTAGGTTAATCAAAGAAATGAACTCCTTTTATAACCAAATAGTCTCATTCTTCTCATGAACTTGGTCCTTGAGATGCAAGTTTTACAATATGATAGTCATTTCATCCTTGTCCTCCTATTTGACATAGTGTGATTAATGTTTGGAAGCACCAAGCTTCCCTCCATCATATTACCACATCCTTGAATTGGGTTTTTCCTCATAGAAATCTCTTGACTATCCTTTAGGCATAACAAGGTCCACCTTGACATCACTATCCATGTCTACAAATTCTTATATATTAGCATCATCAATTGATTTCATGGTAGTAGGTTATTGACCAACAGAAAGAAATTCATTTTTATGTTTTCTTGAACAATTAATAGTATGCTTATATTGATCAACACACTTTTCATTATCTATGCAATATTTTGGAGAATAAAATTTTTACCCAAACTATCAAATTCCTTGCATATGGCATTAAACTTTTGCCATAAATCTTCTTCCTCATGGATGTTATCTTCAAGGGATATTTCCTATTCCTTAGTCTCATGAAACTCTCTTAAGACTACCAATTCTTTAGGATTGATTTTGAAAGTGTTCCCCATCCTTGATATCACATTCCACTTCATGCTTGAGATATCCATTCACAACCCCTTGATCAGACATGGAATCTTCTTCAAGCACCTCCTTCTTCAAGTCTTAGTCACATTTCTCATGTATACACATCCCCCCAAATATGGAGGCAAAAACTTGTGGATTGTCATTTTGTTCACCAATATGAGTCCCTATGATGATATCTTCCTCATAGTCACCCATGAAATCCTCTTGATCAACCATAAATTGAATTTGTTCTTATTCACTAGCTTCTCTCACGATAGGCTCTTCTTCAAGAAGGGGTGAGGTGGAAAGTTTATGAATAGGCCCATGGATTTTAGGTGAAGGAGCTATAATGTGAGATGTAGTGGGAGGTGAAGGGGTTAGAGATGGAGTTCAGGATGAAGAAGAAGGCTTATGAATGGGTTTGGAAAAGAGAAAAGCACTAGTAAGCTCATATGGAAGTGAGTTATTGGGCTGATTAGAAAGAAAAACATCTACATGAGAAGGAAATGCACTTTGACAATGATATCCTTTTGTGTAATTCATGGAAACATATTATTTCATATGAAAATATTCATAGGAATACTCTTGAGGATAATACACATCATGATATGAAGGGTAAGGTTCATATTGGGATTGATAAAGAGTTGTTTCTTGATAGTTGTCTTGGTATCCATACTCATAGGGTTGTTCAACAACATAATGCCCATATGGAGAGGGAAATGAAGGATTATGGGAATCACATAAGTCTTCTTCTTGAATGGGCTGATACACTTCATGTTGGAGATGGCACACTTAATGACAGGGCTGATTAAGAACTTGTTCATGTTGATAGGGAATGGCACAAGTTAGAAATGTCTCTATAACTTATATAAAACAAAAAACAACACCAAGGTCAGCCATAAAACTTAATTTGAAATAAAAAAATAGGAATGATCATAAAAAATATTCAAAATAGGTACTTGGGCTACTTGACCAATTGATATATTCTTGAAGTTGCTATTGATGCTTAGATAGATGCTTCCAAAGGTTGATTGTTAAAAGGCAACACGAAGAATATTTCAACCTCTTAGACTAAGAGTCCCACCACGCATGAAAAAAATTGTTTTCACTTGGATTTTCACCCTTTGGGTGTATTAATCATATCTCCTCATCTAAGTGTCACAATGGAAACATGTCACTTGCTATGGGTAATCAATTTGGTGAGATGAATCTCTAAAATGAAGGGCTAACTCCCTATATGTGCCTTGAAATGCTTTCACTTATGCTAACTAATTGTTTATGGAGAAAAGGGATAGATTTGGCATGAAATGAAACCTATTATAAGTGGTGATGTACCAAGATGTCTAACATAAGACTATTGTACTCCATCACTTTGGAATAAAGTGTACAACACTAATTTAAGAGTCTTAGAATGCACTAACATCAGTATTTTAATATGAAGGTGCCATATATTAAGACTATCCAAGGTAAGTGGAAACATAGATCATTTTTAAAATTATAATATTTATTTTTACACTTAATCACATGTCCATACACTTCACAACACTTCATATGACTTGCTAGGCATGAAATCACTTACATCAAACATGAAAGGATTGAGAGAAAGCAAGGATAAATGGATATCTCTTAACCATTCACTATAAATATATTCACACACATGAAAAATATGATATATGAACTCAAAATTAAATTAAATTTATTATCTAAGGCAAGTATAATATTAAAAATAGTAGGGTTTCACCATATCTGGTGGTATTAGATTATAAAGGCCAAAATGGTAGCTCTTATAGAGTTTGAGAGAGAGGAGAAGAGAGAAGTCCAAGGGTCACAAGGACAATTTTAAAGATAATAAAAGTAGTTAATTGTACATGATAAGAGGATATGTGATGAATCATTCAAATTTAGGAAGGATATATGTCAGTCCAAGTCATAAACCTCATGAAAAGTGGCATGCAAATTCTTTTACTAGCTCAAAAAAACTAAATTCATGATTGGACTTATTTAAACGTCCCATAATTGATTATTAAAAATTAAAATTATTTAAATAAATTTAAATGAAATCATAAATTCCTCTTCATGCATTGGTTGTAGGCTTGGTCTTATAAAATCACCTAGAAAGGAGGTATCATCATCTACAATCCAAAAAACTCTTCCTCCATGTATATTACACACTTGGCCTCAAAATTAGCATCAATTTACCTTTAAAATATATGGGATGAAGTTAATTACACCTTTCAAGACCCTCCATGTCCTTATAATAATCAAGGACACCTTACAATTAGCTCACTTGAAGATTTTCGCCCTTCTCACTAGCTTGTCCAATAAGCCAAATTATGAGCGTTTAAGATAAGAGCTCATATTGAGGCAATTATGATCTATTATGAGGTATGAAATTGGCATGGGGAGTTATAAAAAGTCTTACTATTTTTCCCAAAGTTGGTTTTATCTTCATAATCCTCTTAAAACTTGCACAACACAAAAAATGGTAGAAATTAGCTGACTTCTCACCCCATCCATACAAGTATATACAACTAAAAATCATGGAAAGGATCTTTAGTGATTAATATAAAATTTAAAATATTTTTCATAGCTGAAATATGACATTCTAATTCATCTCTAGCTTCATTTCCACAAACTAGTCACCGATAAGGGTTTATAAGGGTTTTAGCTTGTTTTCACTCTTAACGTTCATTCATAAATATTTGACATCTAAAATGCCAAAAAATTCCACAATTTTATATTTTAAGACATTAATAAACATTCCTAAACTCTTTTATCCTCCATACAAGCCCTCCAAAAAGATGTGAGCATTTGAACTTGGCCTCTTGAGCTTGTTGTCTTGTTACTTGCATGCCTGAGTTGTCTTGAGGTCTAAAACTAGATTTTTTGGTTTTATTTACACTATAAACTATTTAAAACTTATTTAATAACCCCATGAAAATTTTTAATAGGCTTTAAATCTTATTTTATGCTATAAGTGTGATAGATTCCCATTTGGACACTAGGTCTAGCCATGCCTAGTAGGTATGATTTGTATTTGAATCCCAAAATGACATTTTTATTGTATACCCTACATTAAAATAGATAAAAAAGACCTCTGTATAAACCTCAAAATAATGTTCCAATCCATTATAAATCTCATTTAGGTCCAAATTGAAGGTGGTCTCTTATTTAGATTGTAGGCCAAAACCTGTCTAGTATACCTGACTATAACCCTATAAATTTTGAGCATTTTATCTATTTTATCCCCTATTTGCCTAGTTTTATATGATGTAATAGGTTTCATAAAAATTATCCCACATTATATAATATATATTTTTATTTTTTTTCCACCCATTTATTCTTATCCTCTAAACCCTACTAGTTTGTGCTCTAGAGGAAGTACCCCATGTTTGAGATAAAACATGGGGTACTTCCCCTATTATCTCAAAAAAATTGAATGTATCATGGGATTCCTAAATTTTTGAGGATTATTTTCTCAAAATTTGAGCTCCTTGTCATCTCATGTGACCTTCCAAACATTCAATTTCCAAAATTGGTCTCTTTGCATAAGGACTATGTGCAAGAATCTCCAAAGTGGATTGTGTCTTATGTTATGAGAACACTTTATATAATTTATTTACATCATGTTGGTGTAAACAAGTTGTTATATCTTCTATTAATATTACCTAACATCCATTCATACCCCAAACTTTCACAATCCCCTCACACACCTTAATTTAGTCAAGCTTGAGTGTACGTTGTTAATTGTATCCCTATTTTGGAGGTTCCTTGAAGATGTGTGTATATGGGCCAGGCTTGAGAAAAGAAGGGACACCTATAGGTTACTTACATGGGTTAGGCATGAGATAATGTTTAAAACCTCTTTATATTTCCCTTGAGTCACCTATTACCTTATTATATACATTGGATACTTTATTTAAGCATAAACTATCACTTTTGACTATATTTCAACTTTATTGTTTATCTTAGTCAATTGTAATGGTTGTAGGTGTGTATTTAGGCCATTTTTACAGACTAAAAGTGCATATGAGGATATTAAAAACATTTAAAAAATCTACTTAAATTTTTCCATGGTCATATATCATCAATTTGGGTTCATTCATTTCAAATCTAGGTCAAAATTACACCAAGGATTTTGATCCTCTTACTGTCTGCCCCACACAGTCAACTATAGTTGACTGTGAAAGGACCTACAGGTGTGATCACCTTTTTAGGCTTTAAACAAGTGAATAAGATCTCTTAGATATTCCATGATTATTTATCCATGTCTTATACCATTTTTGTTACCTTTATGATTTATATCTCTCAATAAATCCAATTTACTTGCTCCTTTCTTGCCTGTCTTGTTGTAGATCAACATTTCCATAGTGTACGGACTGAGAGAGCTCATGGGAAGAAAAAAACAACAAATAATCCTTCCTCAAATATATTAGTTCCATGAATGTTAATTTGGATCATTTTTAAACAT
Source organism: Torreya grandis (assembly GCA_037957365.1). Lineage (NCBI taxonomy): Eukaryota > Viridiplantae > Streptophyta > Pinopsida > Cupressales > Taxaceae > Torreya > Torreya grandis. The sequence continues at coordinate 1,245,937 of JARHVA010002072.1, forward strand.
TCAAACATGGTGATTAGTCAATAGTTGAAACCTTGAATGAGGAAGGGTTTCTTTTAGATCAAACCCTATAGATTTCATCGTTTGTTTTTAGTGTCTAAATGACAAATTTTGGGACTTCCAAGAGCCAATATATATCTCTAATCCTTACTTAAAACTCTTAATGGTAATTCTAATATATGTAGGCTACAATATTAAATCATTTGGAGGCATTTCAATTCCTTGAAACTATATTTTATGCCATCTCCAAAACCTATAGGACCTCTATTTTCTCAGTTTAGGGACAAAAGCCCTGAACATATTAATTTCACCTTTGGAGCTAAAAATTATCTCTATTCTGTATATTTATAATTTTAAACATGTATTCCATGATCTCATTGAAACCTTATTACTCCATTAATATTTTAATTTCATGCCTTAACCCTATTGAATGCCTCAATCCCCTATTTGGGCCACATGTAGGTGAGTATTTGCAAATGTAGGTAGTGAATTCAAACTTGGACAGTGGGTAGAAAACATGTTGGTAATTGAATAAAAACCCTTACCAAATTTTCACATGAAATCATAAAAATATTAAATATTTAATAAAATTCCAAACTCTTTATCCATAACACAATGTAATCTTGAGATGTTGCATGTCTATTGTTCGATTGCATACAAATAATAAGCATAAGTTAGAATAATTTACAAAGATTCTACCTTAAAAGGTTGGTTTCTCCTAAATGTTTTCAAATGGATACCTAAAAATGTTTCAAGGCTAATAAAAAGGTTTCATACATCCCTTACAATGTTGGAATCTTCTTTTAGATCACTTGCAAGTACACATTGAGCTATGGTAGGCAAATTATGAGTATGTGCAGTGTATGACTGCAAACCATGAAACATTGCTTGGATAAAGAGGATAAAAGGTGAATATTGGGTAAATATAACCTTTAAAACATATAAATTTCTATAACATAACCCATTTAAGCCATGAAAAAGCATGAAGATCCAGAACATGGTGAAAAATTGCTAATAACATAAAATGGGAATAGTCTACAAACTTGAGGTGATTAGCCTTTCAAAACAAATACAAAATTTTAAAAAATAATGGGGAACATTAGGTAAGGAGGTTAAAATAATCCATAATAAATATCAATATCTGTATTGTATATAATTCCTCAAACCAATGCAAAACTTATATGATACACAAATTAGCAGGTAGATTTGAAGGGTCAACTTCATGAAGATGGTTCATGAACCATAGGCCACCATTTATCTACAAATAATTTTCAAATGGTATCTCACTAATTTTATAATACACCTCTAGGATCATTTTTCCTCAAAACTCTTTTGTTGACCATACAAAGTACAAACCTGCAAGTCACTTCTGCTTGCCAAGCCTGGTAGAAGGACAGATAAGTTATTTTCTTCATTTTTTGGATTTTATAATAAAATTTTTCACTTAAGTGAGTTTATGAAAGATAAAGGGACATTATTTAAATGTACCAAACTATACGAGGTCATACAATTCTATACACCTCATTAAATACTCAAGTTTTGCAAGAAAATTACCCTTCTTTTAGGAACATACCAATTTTCAATTAGTAACAATTAGTAAATACTTCCTAAGATGCATGGCACATGAAAAAAACTCCTATAACCTTAAAAATTCCCTATGAACCTGTACAAGTCATTAAATACTCAATTTTGACCCTCAAAATGACCCAAAATGATATGTTGGAAAATCAAATTAATGACCAAGGCTAATGTAGCATTGAATAACATTAAATGACCTATGATACACCTTATGAAAAAACATAAAACCCCCTAAAACAATTAAAACTAATTTTTTTAATCTATGGGTGCCCTAATTTGACTTAAAAGTCAAATTTGGTCAACAATTATTACACTAAATTTTGATCTACTCCATTAAGCTCATGTTGATCAAAATGACTTCATTTTCATTATTCCCATCATACCCCTCTTCATTTATTTCATTATCAATATCAATGTGAACTTAATTTGTAGGAGACCAAGGAATTTTGAAGAAAAACATTATTAGTTTTAGAAAAAAACTCAAAAATTACCATTATATAAGAAATAAAGGAAGCTACATATGTGAAACATAAATACTAGTTAATCTAGCATTGCATTTTTGAGGCATACAATACAATATGAATGAAGTAATGTTAATCAATCATGGATATAAAAAAATAAAAAAACAAGGTATGATGGTGATTTAGGAAAGGTTTTGAATGATTTATAGGATCTCAAATATACTTGCTCGTTTGATGATTTGTGTCACCCCAATATTTAAGAGCACTAAATATAGAGGTAAAACCATGCCTATGGTAACTAACCCTATTTCTGAGTGTACAATGAGAGTAAACTCCCTATGAAATACACTCTTCTTAGGGTCACCACAAACCATATGGATAAAAGAGGTTTCCTATTGGTATAAACAAGGGTCCCTAGGTGTTTTTGATATTATGAGGTACATGGAAACTAGAATCCATGTTTAGAGTTTTAAAATGGATATAAGTATTGGGGTAAACCCCTCATGCCATGATGTATGTAAATAAAACAACTTTTTAACCTTTCACGACAGTCACTAAGTAGATTGAAAATTATCTAAATATAGTTTCTAAAATTAGTAAGTGAAAATTAAAAATAAGAGAATAAAATAAAAATATTTTTGTGTATAGGTGACAATAAATTTAACCCCGAGGTCAAAAGAAAGAGCTTTAGTTTTATATTTTATTCAAGGCGACAAGATGAAGTTTTTTAGTGTTAGATTAAATCCAAGGTCAAAAAGTTGAATCATCATGCTACACATTTTTATCCAAGTTTGAAAGTTGTTTTATTTTAGTGTCTAGAATTTACAAAAATTTAAATAAACCCTAGGACAAAAATCCAACAAATAATAAATAATATCTAAAAATAATCTATTCACCATAATATTTATTTATTTTTAATAATATGAATATAATTAATTGTAATAAACTATTTAAAAGCTAAAATTAAGTAGAATAAAATAAATATAATAAATACATAGTAAAATATAAAATTGATAGAAATCATAAACTTGATAAAAATAGTAAATTTGACTAGAGTTAGAGAGTGTTCCTGAGAACTAAAATAGATATGACTGCGCAGGCTAACTATAACTAAAAAATGTGTAGAATGATTTGTAAACAAAATCATGTTATAAAATAGTAATTCAGTCTTTATAGGAGTTAAACATTACTTCACTATGACCTTGTCTATTTATTATAGTATCATCTTGATTGATTGTATTCCTTTTTTCACTCTGGGTATATGCAATTGCTTGGGAAGGTTGACTATTGAATTGTGTGTGTAAATATTCCATGTAAAGACCTAAAAAACTAGAAATCCTAGGTCATACATAAGAAACACAATATGAATTAAATATAAGAGAGGGGGAATAGGGTTAGGGGAATATCCAATATGGCCTCAAAAACCCTTGTTATTGAATGCTACCTACATAACCCAAATGGGCCTTAGGTTGATGTAGTTATCTATCCTAGATGTTTGTTTCATATATGATTATGTAACTAGATGATTATATCTAGTATACTCAATTAAAGTTCTTAAAAAATGGATACCCTTGACCTATAGTAAAAGGTATTCAAACTTGTATATAACTGTTAGGATGTTGTAGAATTGAAATAGGAAGAAATAGTGCTCTTTTTCACTTTGTATGCCCAATATTTTCTTGATAGATGATGGTTGGATTTAGAGAATCCTTGATGTTATTATATAGAGGAAAATTTTGAATATTTTCAATAACTAACCTTAAAAAACACATGGGAAGGATAAGATTAAACGTCTAAAATTTAAAAACTTTTCATTGGAGTATGGGGATAAGGTTGCACTGATTAGACAGGGCCTTAGTTCACTCATATCCTCTTACTATGGACTTGTACTAGAAGACCAAAGACTCTTAGGACATGATTAACATAGGTATGTGAGATGAATAGGGATAATTATGACTTAAATAGGGATGTCTTTATTATTGTTCAAGTGTTCATAAGACAGATGGATCCCTATAGATTATAAGTTAACAAATTGGTGAATAGACCAATCAGGGGTACAAATGTCAAGAATAATCATTTTCAAGCACTTAATGATTAATTGTGAGTGTCTACACTAATAAAAGTATACAAACCTATAAAATTTTAGTCATCATTACAAATGTGAAGAAAATTAGATTAATAGGTTTGCACTTAATCTATAAACTACAATGTTAGAAGATATTTGCACTTGATTAATAGATCCCTAATTCATACCCACAAATGATTGATTTATTTGTATGTTGATTCACATTTATTGGATCCTTTTATAATTTTTAAGTTACTTATTCTTTTAAAGTATCAAATCATAAGGATGAGAAATTGAATATAATGTCATGTGTGTGTGTGTGTGTAGAGTCACATGTGATACAATTAGGTAGGGTATAATTAAAAGTATTTTTTTACTTAAAAATATTCATCTAAATTTATGGTAAGTGTGATCCAAGATCCCATAGAATGTGTGGCAATCCAAACATGTAAAATCCTAAACCATCATTTTTTTGAAATATAAAAATAAACACCATTGAGATGAGAAATAATTTGGCTGTTTGAGCAAGAGAAATAGTAACTTTTATGGGGTTTTTGGTGAAATTTTTTATGGGATGATGTTCTCAAAGTAACCAATCCCAAGTCTATAAATCCCCATAATTAACCTAATTACAAAAATTCATAGCCAAAATTTTCCCTAATGGTTGGCTTACATCACTTTTATCTAGATTTTATTCAAGTCTTCTATCAATTTTCAACTTTAGAAAACTAAGTTTTCATTTATTTTAAATACTGATATTATTTTAGACTAGTTTTCCACTAAATGTAGAATGTATGTGTTCACATATGCCTTATTTAATATTCAATCATAAGTTAGGAAGGTATCTTTATAATTATAACACTTTTAGAATTTGTTAAACTATTGGGGGAGTGATCTATGCGCCGTGACTAAAGTTTCTCCTAATATGTCACCACAAGGCTATACTCCACTAGTTTCAAGGTAAAGATGGAGGCTGGTCACATAGTTGGTCCTCCACCCATCTCCGCAGTAGATAAATTCAATTCTATTTAGTTCATGAAAATTATATTATTTGGGCATCTCGATGGACTTCTCTTGTTCATGATAGGGTATAAATTAGGGTACTTTATCCCATACCCCCGGGGGGGAATTCTTATGCCTTTAGTTGCACAAGTTAATAATCATGATGGATGGGTGACATTAGTTACACCATAGGATGATCCCTCTTCTTGGGTTTGCATCTTCATAAATATGATGAACCACATCATTCATCTCATACAACAATATGCACTTAGATTTTATCATTGTTGTCTTATTTGGTTATATGTTTTGAGACTATTATTTTTTGGCCAAATGTTTTGACCATGTATCATTTATTTTGGGTCATTAATACCAAAAAAATACACTTTAATTGCACTCAAAAGCATTTTATAATGACATCTAAGGGAGGGGTGGTGGTGGGTTGTAATGTATTGATTTTTTTCACTTTTAATTCCAACTTAAGATTTTATGTTCATTTGAATGTCATTTACAAAAAAAACATGGCCAACATTATTACACCATATTATTTTCATTAAAAATATAATTTTATGAGTAGATGCTATTATGAGTTAAACTTAGATCGATATTATTATACTATATTAAATTTTGTTAAAAATATAATTTTTTGAGCAGACACTATAATAAATTAAAAATTTTAAATGATCATTTTTATTATTTTAGTTACTCTCCACCATCACACATTAATTTTCTCTTCTTTGGAATGTTAAAGTTGTAAATGTATAAGGTTATACTATTATGATTATTCATAATACCAAATTATATTCCTATTTTTTTATGTAACAATAAGTCGAGTAAAAACACATTTTTCTATCTATACAATAAAATTATTTATTTTTATTTAAGTTTAAATGTTTGTGTGTATTTTGTCATGTCCCCTTTTTAGTTGACATGTTTAGAGTTGATGGTTAGCCTATTATGCGACCCTCATAGGCTGATAGGATGGATAGAGGGTCATGGTGGAGCTTGGCTTGGCTTCGATTAGCAGAATTTGTCTAATTGGCTTATCATTCAGGCTCTTTTAAACACATTTGCTTGAGCTCCTATTATATAGGGAATATTGGAACTCAGCGGACCATCCCTATTATGGCATGATCACATGCGAAATCACTCCCTGGTTCACCAGCTTCAGACGATTCGAGGATCTGACATGTATTGAGAGAGATATTAATATTTGATTGATTTAATCAAATATTAATTATTTGGTCTAATTTTAATTAAGAAACCCTATTCTAATTTAAGAAACCCTAATTAGGGAAATCACATCTTTTTGAGGGTATAAGGGTTTCTCATGGGGAGAGAGTTGAATTATGATTGATTATTGATATTGATTATTGCTAAGAATTCTTCTGTGAAGACTGAGCCAAGGGTTCTAGGATTCCATTTGCATTGGAGAACGTCCACTCTTCAGTGTGTGCGATTTAGAGGTTATGAGATATCAGCCGATCTATTGCCAATTTGAGAGATAGTTTCATACAGAAGCTATCACAGGTATTTTAGGTATTTATTTCATTAGGTTTTGATTCAATAAATTATCTAGATAGAGATCTTGAGATCAGGTATCTAGAATATAGGCTGCAACATATTATCTTACTTCTGTATAGAATCTATACCGAACTTAGCAATTCCATACAATTCCGCATTAGGTCGTATAGAGCTATAGGCAGCTCAGAGACCGACATCGGCAGTCCAGAGACTAACATTGATTGACATCATACTGATGATGACAGAGTAGATTGACTGATTGAGACTGACGTATGTAGTATATCAACCGATGATGGAAATATAACTGATGTTAGTGACTATGTTTTGACACAGAAACCTGAGCCATTCCAGATTTGTAAAAGATTAGGTTTTGAGATGATATTTGTATTATTTAATATGCATGCCAGAGATTCATTATTGTAATCATTCTGGACGAGTAATAAGATCATTGATTTTCCAGTTGAGAGTTCATACTGCTATTTTTTATTTATCTAAAATTATCTTGCAAAATCGTATGCAAAATATCAAAAATCAAAATACAGAGAAATAGTCAAAAAAATATCCAATTACAGATTTGAAGGGAAATAGGGGATATTACAGTGGTATCAGAGCTAAATCCTGCCATCCTGAGGGTTTAACAATCTTATGCAGCCACAAGAGTTGGGACCCCATAGGTATTTCACATGTAGTAGAGCTTTGCTTGAAGGCGATCAGGGTTTAGAACAATATCCGATCACCATGAGTGATGGGCATAATGATGATCAGGACACCAAAGAATTCTTCTGAATTATGGTTACAGGCCAGCAATAGATGAATCAGGCAATACAGGCACTCACTACTATGGTAGAGAGGATAAACCCACTTGTTAGACAAAATGGGGAATAAGCAAATAACAAAAGTGCTACAGTTAATCAGAGACCATAGCTGACCCATTCCAGGATAGCTGATAGGCCTACACGGCCTACGTTTGTTCAAGATAAACCAGAGGCTCCAATAGAGGAGGTGAGAGGAGATCCCCTATTTGCTGACACATTTATGGCAGCGAATGATGAGTGGGAGTTATTATCACCTGAGGTCAGAGAGAGGATTACTTTTGACCAGTTCATCACACAGAGGAGAGAACATAACTGAGGTCGACAGGATTGGAGACCTAGACACCAGAATAATGATCTGAAGCATGCTATGAGTAGGCTCACACTAGCGATGTTTGATGGTAGTGGCAAGGTCATAGTGCAGGCCTGGATTAGTAAGCTAGACACATTTCTCACATTGCATCCAATGGTTGAGAAAGATGCCATCAAGTATGTGACACTGCATCTTGAGGGAGTAGCTCATGATTGGTGGCACCATGAGATGGTGACACTCCATCATGATCGGATCACATTTTATCAGGAGTTTGTGGATAGGCTAGTGGAGCATTTTGATAGGAGGGATTTGGAATCCTATTTTTGAGAGTTGGCACAGTTGCGCCAGAGTGGCAGTCTAGAGTCTTACATTGGTGACTTCCAGAAGTTATCAATCATGGTTCCTGACATTTCAGAGAGGCGACTTGTAGTGCTCTTCATGGAGGGATTGATAGAACCATTGAGAGGTTGGATCAAAGGTTTTGATCCTCCTTCATTACAGGTAGCTATGAAGAAGGCGCGTAGTATGGAGATGGCAGCCCCATCCAGTAAATTTAACTCTAGAGGTACTTCTTCATCCCGAGACCATAAGTGCTCTAATGGAGATAGAGAGGGATTAGATTTCAACAAAGATAAATTAGGTGTTAAGAATGATTCAAAGTCCAACCTAGCAGCACCACCTTTGGATTGAGAGGCTCTTAACAATCTACTCAAGAAAAAGCTTTGCTTATACTACAAAGGTCCATATGATGCCAATCATGATTGTCCTTTAAGGCCTAAGGGTAAGGCAAATCATGTGATGTGGGCATATTATGAGGATTCATAATCAAAATATTTTGAACAACAGGATAGTTCTGAGGAGTCAAAGGCAGAGGCTTCAGAGCCTAAGGTAGAGGTAGATTTAGAGTTACACATATAGGAGGCACACCTATCCAGCATTTAATTAGATGATTCATTCAGACTCTGTGGAGTTTTGGTAGGACAGAAGGTCATCACCCTTCTTGATATAGGAGCCACACATAATTTTATAGATGCTAGATTTGTGGAGAAGTGTGGACTCACTACCAAATATTTCGAGGGCATTAGAGTTAAGGTGGCTGACAGTCACACTCTTAGGTGTGAGCAGATGATTAGAGACCTCCCATTGCGCTTGAACAACTATGAGTTCAAGGTTGATTATTATGTGGTGAACATGGGGGATATAGACTTAGTCTTGGGTATGAAGTGGCTTCATTCCCTTGAGGAAGTCACTCTTTGTCTTAAGGACATGGAGGTTTGTTTTGATGTTGGTGGGAGGACACACATTCTTAAGGCTATACAGGGCAACAACATCAACAATATGTTTTTTCATCAGATGGAGAGACTCATATGACACGATATGGGAGAGTGCATTACCAAGTGCACATTGGCACCAATGCAAGAGAGACATGTGGATGAGATTTACCTTGAGGTGAGTTTGGTTCAGGAGTTAGAACATTTGGTAGGGACTCAGCTTTCTATTACAGTCGAGTCACAGGTTGATGATGATATGAGTACGTCTAGCATTCACATTCTAGATTCAGATATTATTCAGGTGAGGAGTTTACTTGAGTTGCCAATTGATTTCCATTCTTGGATTGGATGTTGGGATCCTTATCTTGGTACTTGGGATGATGTGATGCCATTGGATGAGAGTTGTGATGGACATGGCATGGAGATTGTGTTGATTGACAGCGGGGTAGATCATGACTACATTTGGGATCTAGGTGGATTGATTGGTTTATCATTCAATGATTGCTTGAGGGCAAGCAATTTCAAGAGGGGTGGATTGTCATGTCCCCTTTTTAGTTGACATGTTCAAAGTTAATGGTTAGCCTATTATGCAACCCTCATAGGCTGATATGATGGATAGAGGGTCATGGTGGAGCTTGGCTTGGCTTCGATTAGTAGAATTTGTCCAATTGGCTTATCATTTAGGCTCTTTCAGACATGTTTTCTTGAGCTCCTATTATATAGGGAATATTGGCACTCAGTGGACCATCCCTATTATGGTATGATCATGTGCGGAATCACTCCTTGGTTCACTAGCTTCAGACGGTTTGAGGATCCGACATGTATTGAAGGAGATATTAATATTTGATTAATTTAATCAAATATTAATTATTTGGTCTAATTTTAATTAAGAAACCCTAATTATAATTTTAGAAACCCTAATTATAATTTAAGAAACCCTAATTAGGGCAAGCACATCTTTTTGAGGGTATAAGGGTTTCTCATGGAGAGAGAGTTGAATTATGATTGATTATTGATATTGATTATTGCTAAGAATTCGTTTGTGAAGACTGAGCCAAGGGTTCCAGGATTCCATTTACATTGGAGAATGTCCACTCTTCAGTGTGTGTGATTCAGAGGTTGTGAGATATTAGCCGATCTATTGCCAATTTGAGAGATAGTTTCATACAGAAGCTATCACAGGTATTTTAGGTATTTATTTCATTAGGTTTTGATTTAATAAATTATCTAGATAGAGATCTCGAGATCAGGTATCAAGAATACAGGACACAACATATTTTCTTGCTTCTATACAAAATCCATACCGAACTTAGCAATTTTGTACAGTTCTACATTAGGTCATATAGCGTCGAAGGCAGCTCAGAGACCGACATCAGCGGTCTAGAGACTGACATCGATCGACATCATATCGATGATGACAGAGCAGATAGATCGATTGAGACTGACGTCGGTAGTATATCGATCGATGATGACAATATAACTGATGTCGGTGACTATGTTTTGACACAAAAACCCAAGCCATTCCAGATTTGCAAAAGATCAGGTTTTGAGATGATATTTGTATTATTTAATATGCATGCCAGAGATTCATTATTGTAATCATTCTGGATGAGTAATAAGATCATTGATTTGCCAGTTGAGAGTTCATACTGCTATTTGTTATTTATCTGAAATTATCTTGCAAAATCATATCTTTATTCATGCAAAATATCAAAAAGCAAAATACAGAGAAATAGTCAGAAAAATATCCAGTTTCAGATTTGAAGGGAAATAGGGGATATTACATATTTTCAAGGAATCACATCTACTTCCATATAAGACTCCAAATTATATTTTGAGTAGTGTTATAATAGATTCTCCAAATCTATTAAATGGTACTCTTAAAACTAGGTTCATTTCTATGCTAAGAAAATTATTGTTCTCACAGATTAATAACTAAGTTTTTTTTATTGGGTGGCCCTATGGTTGGAGTTTGAGATAAGAAACAATACTTTATGAATATTTTAACTATGCTATAACATCCCCATATGATAATTGTTTTTTTTAATTTAATTATATATAAATGAAATGAAAATAAAGGTATTCTTAGGTTTGTAAACTAAATCGTTTTGCCATATGAGTCATACATTTATGTAAAATTATTTATATATAATTACAATCAAAATATTTTGTATATACAATGTGAAATGTTGAGCATACTATTGATGTAGGTTTTATGCACACCATAGTGTAACAAGGTATCCTATAACATTTTAAGATCTCAATAGAGGTAAAATTTACTCTAGGGCATGAGTTTCAGGTATGTGGTCTTTGACAACCTGTTGATGGAATATCTGGTAGGGCATGTAGGTTCTTGACAAGGTTTTTAGATGGAGGTGTGGTCTTTAAAAGGTAGTGAATATCTATGTGAGTTGGATGGGTGGTTGGTTTCTAATATAAAGTGGGTAGGTTTTGAAATAAAATATAAAAAGGAGGAAAGGGTAAGGCATAGAAGAAGGCTCTATGATTTTCAAGAATTACTTCCTTGGTTGGTTTCTAAACAAGCCTATACTTTCAGAACATATGCCTATTACTAGAAGAAAGTATATGTTGGAGAGTTTTTAATGATGTCATGGTGATTTCATGGAGGTTTCCTAGTGAGTGAATGAATTGATTTTATAGCCTAAGTGACAATGACAAAGTGTGCAAGTGATTGTCCTAGTTTTATTAAAGAAGCCTTGGTTGATCTTCAAAATTTGCATGGTTAGAGATGTTCAAGGATGAGTATACAGTATTGAGCATGTAAAATGGATCCTATAAGATGTTTTATTATCTTTGAGTGCTTATGTGCATACGTCTATTTCATTTTGTTGATCATTGTTTTTGTCTATACATTTTGGGTCTAGTGGTAGAAATTCTAATTAGGTAGTTTGATGACATCATATTTTCCATGTGTGGATGAGTTAGGGGGAATTGGTCTATGGTTGTGATCACATTAGTCGATAGTTACTATGTGATAAATCTTAGGTAATTCACCTAAGTGAATCAAATATTTTTGGATGTAAATTTGGGCTCTTAGGCATTTTGACAATGTTTTCCCATACTTTGCCAAATTTGCATCAGGCATGAAAGAGCCAAGTAGGCATTTTGATGATGGCATATATTGCATTTGTGGATGTTTCAAGATAAGGTGATCATTTGATAATTTTTATGCCTAGTTTATTTTCACTAATTTTTAGGTCATGTTATGAAGCGCATCAAAATTTATGCATGTGCAAAGCTGGCCTTCTAGATAGTTCTTGACATAGTTGACTCTGTGAGAGAAAAAATCTAAGTGAGCATTTTAATGTCATTATGTCTCACATGTGTGAGGGTTATAAGACTATATTGACACATGGTTAGATTATCGTATGTGAGGAGATCAGTTTAAGATCATGTACTTGAGTGAAGAAAAAGATATGGAGGTGCAAAGTTGGCCTTCTAAGCAGATAAGCAATGGTCCCCATACTTAGTCAATTTTTAGCAAGGGTAAAGACTAAGACCAAATGGAAATACTAAGGCTCATGAAAAATCATAAATATTTATTAAATGGTGTGTAGTTCATGATAAGGACCTTGATTATTTGTAGAGGTTAATGGTGCACACGAGTTCATACATCTAGATCTATGGTACATAATAAGTCAAAGAGATCAAAGTGTTTGAAGTTTAATGCTGAGCTAAGATAAAGATCAAGCTTATTCCAAGATAAATGATGATCAAGTGTTCATACTAATCAAGATAAATGGTGCACATTAAATTCAAGATTTCAAAGTGACTATTTTCTATCATGACTAAAGTGAGGACAATCTCAAAGAGATTGATGGAGTATATGAGGTCAAACTTACCAGATTGCATGAGATGAGGTCAACATGTTTAAGGATTAATGTTTGGACTTTGGTGCACTATGGATTAAAAATAAAATGAGATATATGGTGCATGATCGATCGAAATTAATGAGGACATGAAATCCAAGAATAGTTTTCAAGGCTTAACTGTGACCATTTGCATTTGAATATTTGAATTTGCAAATGAAAAACTAGTGCTCTGTATTTTGGTTGTATATTTAGATCTATATAGAATTTGCTCATGGTGTAAAAAGAGAACTTTTATAGGACTCCAAGGTGAATCTAAGAATATATATTTTAAGATGTGAAAGTGTGTACAATCATATGTTTTGAGCTCCAATGTTGACTATGTGTTTGATTATGTTTTGCAATAACTTGGGAAGGTTGTTTGATCTTTAACTATTGTTGTTTTGATGTTTAATGTTGAATTATCTATTGGATCATCTTTTAGACTCCATGAGGATGATCTATGTTCATTTTGGAGGTGTTATAAATCTAGCTTGAGTATGAACAATGCTTAAAAATTTGATTTTTTATTTGTTTATGGTGTCCTTATTAACAAGGCTAATGTTTGGGTTGTTTGAGCTTGCATAGAAGAGTGAAATGATGATTTTAAGCATTTGAAGATGACTAAGGGGTCATGTAGAGTGGACCTATACATTTGTAAGTGGTCCTATGTTCTTGTTTTGCTTGATGAAGTGATAAAGGAGTGAATGGGTCTTCATGAGACCTATAAAGGCTACAAGGGCCTAATTGAAAGGTGTAGTTCCTTAAGGGTGACCCATGGGTGCTATGTATAGCCTATGTGGATGGTATTGAGCCATGTATTTGTTTTTGAGAGATGGCTTAAGGGTTAAAGCATGCCTAATGTCTAACCAATGTGTTAACCAAATTTGAATTTTAGTAAAATTAGGTCAACCCCTACATATTGAAACTTTTTCAAAGGTTATTATATGTCTAAAAGGGTCTCATGTGTGTTTAAACACCTCACCCATCCCTGCTATAGCCTTGGTCTAAGCCTTGCTTCCTTATACTTGTCTAGTCAACCAAAGTCAACTCTAGTCAAACATGGCCAAAGGATTAAATTATCTTAAAATGTCATAATATTTTATTCTAAATGTTATAAGGTGCTCCTAAGTCATAAATTTTTCCTTTACCATGTTTCATATGCAAAAAATGCCATTTGGTCACATTTTTGGCTCATTAAATGACTTGTATAGATTTTCCAAGGAAGTATATCTGTCACCAAGTATGTTTATAATGTGGAAGAGGTTATAAAATGTCAATAATCAGTTATATTTAGTAAAATATTAGTTTCATGCATGAAAATAGGGAGATATCCTTGAAAATAGGCCATTAATGGCACTTGTACGGACTTGGTGAGCTCACCTTCAACTAAAAACTTAGGAATAATGTCTCTTGATCTCCTTTAGGTAATTACCATGATTGGTTTGTAGAGAAAATGTTATAAAATTTATTTTTTACTTCTATTTCTTCCTTCTTGCCTTTACAAGCCAAGGAGAGTCAACTTTAGATGCATAGTACAGTCTATACAAGTGGATTTTGGAGGAGTTATCTTAGGTGTTGAGAGGGGCATTAGTATTATTCATTTTTATGGAAAAATGTTTTAGTTTCATGTATCCTCCTTTATTAACCATTGCTAAGAATCTAGGCAACTTTTTATGCTCTCACATCCATGAAGGGTCCCTGTTTAAGCTAGTTTTGAATTTTTTGTTTTGGTTTAACATTATTGGTTGTTTTAAGTGTTTCTCAAGGAATATCCCTATGTTTTCCATGGTTCTCCTAATTTTGGAGGTCTAAAAAATTTAATAAGCCTCTTCCAGTCTTATTAGTACTTGTAGATTGGTTTCCCCCTTCATGATAAATCTCATTGTTAAAAGGAGGTTATTGAATCTTGTTTTAGATTGTTTATCATGAATTTGGGAGGTTCAAAGCAAGTTTGGATTACTTTTAGGCCTTTTATAAATATACATATGGCTTCAATTCTTCCTTACTACCCACACTTACAAATAGTCACCTACAGTTGTCTTAGATAGGAGTTTCCTGAAGTGTGTATAAAAGGGTAAAACAATGTGATGATCCCATTTTTATTTGCATCACAATAAAGTATTGATAGGATCATAAAATATCTTATAATGTCAAGATGGGAGTATGGAACCAACTTGATAGCCAATCTGAGTTTTGTGAACTTTTCCCTTAAATTGATAGAACAAAGAGCTCTACCCCTTTTGGGGATTTGAAATAAAAGAGAACATGAATTTTTATTGAGGATAAGGAGCTCCACTTACTAGAATTTTCATGGGAGATCAACTTGCCAAAAAGAGGAAGATTGAAAAATAAGAGAGCATTAGGTTTGGAGACCAAAAGAACATGCTTTAACACACTAAAAAACTTCAATAGTGTCTAAAGGCATATAAGGGTAAATGGAAGTTTGATATCTTAAGGAATAATATTGAACATAACTCTAAGCATGGAATGAATAAACTGGTATAAGGAGGCCAAACTAATATTAAGGCAATAATAAAGGGTTGAAGTGAATCTTTTATTCATTCCATGATTATCTATAATCTGTATAGGGGCATGAAACACCCACCTACAAGTAGGATAGTTGTAAAATGTCTCAGTGTAGTCATAATAAAATGAAATTTGTTTAATTGAGCATGACTTGTGATACCCAAACCATAGGCCTCTCTTGTTTGCTTACACAACCCACTCAAGCATGTTTTCATTATTTCCCAGTCATCTAAAGCCTTCTAGATTCAGCCCTTACTATCTCAGACTCCTCTCCCATTTACAAATCTATCACCTAGGGTCCCTTTCCCCTAGAAAATAGTGCCATAAGATGGAATACAACATTAGGGCCTAGGGTGTCCACTTTCCAATGATGTTTTCCAAGTCCACAATAGCCTCAAATGGTTAGATTTTCCAAAATCTTATGTGAGTTCATCTAACCCAAGATCACTAGTTTCCATATAAAATCCCATTCAAAGGTCATTTAGAATGGTTGAAAATCATTCAAAGGCACAAGCTAGAAATATACTAAAGCACACTCAAGAAAATCTTCTTATTCTCTGCATATAGCCAACCATTGTTATTTCTAGCCTATCCAAGATCCTACACTAGTCACGAGTCATCTCAAGCTTTCCCAAATTTGCATACACTGACATTGCACAATACACATTCAAATTGGGAGAAGTACATTGGCCTTGATCCCTCTTTGGAGTATTAGTATGAGGTAGTGTGCCCACACACGGGGTGTGATCACATATTCAGTGCATATTACACACTAACCTCTTTTTTATAGTTGGATAAGAGATCACCTATCAAGCATGAAGAGGAACTAGGATCCTTGAAGAGAAAATCAATTACACCCAGAGCTTCATGAACAACCAAGACTCGATATTTTAGGCACAATGTCTCCAAGAGTAGATGAATAAAACCCAAAAATCTCAGAAAGCTCAGACACTAAAGAATACAACACCAAAACTTGGACTATAGCACTGAAGCTCCAGGTGTCCCATTTTTGGTGCTCCTATCCAAGCAAAAAATAGACTTCTAGGTCTTATTTTGAATAGCCTGCCCAGCCAGATTAGTAATTTGTAGCCTATCTCCTCCATTTTAGTCCATAATCAGTGAAGTTTTACTCTATATCCCGTTGTTTGCTATTTTTAGAAATCAATTAAGCACTTATAGATTCAATAAATTAATAGGTTAATTAAGGCACATTTATTTACTAATTTTCCCCTTAATCTAGACCCCTTTAATATTTAGGAAATAAAACCCTATAGTTTCCCAAATTTAATAAAACATTTGGTGAACCTGACTTACTTCAAAATATTTCACACAAACCCTAGAAACCCTAGGGTTAATTATTTTTGATTTTTTGAAATATTTTCTTGATTTTTATTGAATTTAAAAATTTGAAACTTAGAAATTAATTGAAATATTTTTTTTCAATAATTCACTAAAACCCTAGTTTGCACATACTAGGTTCTATTTGCATACAAACACTTTCAAACCACTAGGAAAAATATATTTCTAATTTTAGAAATATTTTTAGATTTTTCCTAAATTTTTCAAGTTTAATTCTGCAAATTTATATCAAAATTTTCAAATTATTACATTAATTTTGAAAAAAATCATTTTAAATCCCTAGTTAAATCAGCTAAATCCCAATAATTTTCAAGTAATATTCCAATTATTTTTTGTAAAATTTGATTGACTATTAAAATAAAAAAATCACTTCAAATTTCAAAAATTTATAGTAATTCCAAAAAATTAATTTGTCTCAAAACCCTAGTTGCATCTAGTAGGTCCCATTAAAGCAAGTAATTTCCCATAATTTCCCAAATTTTATCTTGCATACTTAGCTCAAAAAATCAATTTCAGATTCAAAAGTTCATAGTATTTTGCAAATAATATTTCTAAAAAATCCATAGTTGCATATACTAGTTCCTACTTTGTTTTTTGTGGTATTACCTACATGTTTGGCAGCTTCGTATCCTTTTTTGTGCAAATTCTAAACTACTATTTTAGAATTTTGTGTTTATTATATCCAATACTTTCTAGTTTTAACACATTACCTATTATAACTTATTTCAAAACATTAAAATACACTTCAAATTGTTTTCTTACTTTAATAATGGCCCAATATACCAGCTTTGATGAAAAAGATAAAAGAGAGCTTCAAGAACTCTTAACCAAACACCTGGATATGCAAGATGACATGATTAGAATCTGCTAAGAGGAACAACAAAAGGTAATCAATGGTAAATCTTCTCAAACAATAGAGCCACCAATTGCACATGACACTATGGGGGCAACTATGTCACAACAACCCCCAATAACAACCCAACCTTATTCTATGCCACTAGTTGTAGCTAGTACATCCTTATCTCCTAATGTGTCAGCCCTTGTGAAAAATATTTGATCTCTTCAATCCAAGGTGCAACATCTTGAAAAATGCACCAATAGATCTACATAGGCATTGGACTCTTTCACTCTAGTGCATATACCTTTCGGCATGACATATAGCTGCTACACCCTTGCCACCTAGATTTGTAAAACCTAAGCTAACTCTTTACAATGGAAAGGGTGATCCAGAGACACATTTGAGAGCCTTTCACATAGCATGTTTGGATTATATACCAAATGAATAACTATTAACTAAATTATTTCTAATAAAACTCAAGGATTATGCATTACAATGGTTTTACAGTCTACCAAATCAGTCAGTTAATGCATTCAATCTTGTTGTTGACATGTTCCTAGAACATTTTAGTATCAATATCAGTGATAAGGTTTCATATGCCCAAATTGAACAACAAAAATTCAAATGAGCCTCTCACTAAGTATGTTCTCAGATACAAGACCATTTTGGCTAAGATGACTAGCCCTATGGTAGATCAGGAGTTATAAGACCTCTTCAAATAGAGTCTTCTACCAGTTTTGCACAAGACAATCATGTTCTAATGTTTCTCTTCTTTCACTAAATTGTGTCACACTTTAAAAGAAAGAGAAATCAAACTCATTTTAGTGGGAAAACATAACTACACAAGTGAACTGGATACAACTAATAAGAGTAACCACAAAGCCCCATATAAGGTCAAATTCAAAGACAATAGAGGACCAACTTAGTAGATAGTTAATGCGACTTCAAAGCCCTCATAGAGAGTCACTTTATCAACACCTCCTTGGTTACCTTTTATAAATCTTGCAATTCCTACAGCCAAAGTTCTACATTAATTATTAGAATGTAACATCATATGCTCTTCCTCATATTAGATAAATTGATCCAGCAAAGCCTTTTCTATAGGGATATGACCATAATGCATTTTATGACTATCACAGGGCACCACACCATACTATAAAAAAATGTATTAGTCTTAGGCATAAGATATAGGATCTAATTGATGGCAATCAAATTGATCTAGGCACTTCAATCTGATCCTCCTATGGCCAAACCAATGCAGGATAAGTCACTCAAAATATTTTTAGATCCATTTACACTACATGAAAATTTAGAGACATAGGACACATTAGGTGTACATCATGCATATCAGGCACATCCTCCACTAGTTACATATAGGGCATCGACAACTGATTCACATCTATTAAGCTACATGATTTGCTACTTTTTATTCTAGCATTCTAGTGTGGCCTTCCATCTCCTTTTCTAAGAAGGAGATTATTGAGGATGACATATATTATCATGTGATCTTCATTAGATATTTTATTCATGGTCATCCCATTCATAGTGTTCTAATTGATAATGGATCTAGTGTTAACATGTGTACTATGACACTACTATAGCAGGGTTATACAGAGTAGGATATTACTCTAACAAATACAATTATGAGTGATTTCAGTGGACATAATTAGACTAAATTGGGTGAGATGCTAATTCTTCTATAGGTTGGCTCTACACACATGACCACCTCATTTACTATAGTTCCTAGCATGAGAGTTTTTGACATGCTACTTGGTAGACCTTTGATACAAAAACTTTAAGTAGTTCTATGTACAGTATATTGATGCATGAAATTCATTCACACTAATCAGGTTATCACAACTAATAGAGTTCCATATGAGTTTCCACTTCTAGTTTTAGAGCTAGTTTTAGTTATAAAGCCAGTTTTAGTTACATTACTAATTTTAGCTCCACCACCAATTTTTTCTTCAATTTAGCATTAGACATAGATATAATATCCATCACTAGTATAGAGGGTTCGTATGCCTTTATAGATTTGGGATTATAGATAACTTCTAGATATAATATTCACACCTGGAGTAGTTTCATTGAGATCTCATGCATCTACACATAGAGCACATGTTCAAATAATTTTTCCTACTTCTAGATGGGTACCTAAGATCCCTACAACTACATCCACTTCTTTGAATTATAGAGGGTCCCCATGTTCAGTTTCCACTTCAGAGATTTTAGAGCATTTACAACATGTACAAATTTTAGATCCATAGTCTTAACATTTCCATCATGCTTCATGATCATGCATGATTCCAATCCTTGATACATGATACCATGATAGGGAGTCTCACATGAGACTCATTGATTAGTATCATTCCTTATAGTATTGATTGTCTATAGTTTCCTCTACTTGATTGTACATATTTTCCTCTACTTGATTGTACATAGCTCAAATATTTCAAAATAAAAAAACAATATAACATTCAAAATATAAAAGCATGTCAATTATATGCATCGTCTATGTTTTACATTACTAACCATTATGCTAGACTTATATTACACTATTATATGCTATTATTTTTCAATTTATATATATTTATAGGCTTCACTTGATCTTATTTGAGTGTGTGAAGTTCATCTAGATCTTTTATTGCTTCACTCCAACCATCGAGGGGGCATCTTACTTATACATTTCAGCTATATATCGATACATCTATCCATTGGGGGTATACTCTACATTACTAAACCATTCAGGTTATGTCATTGTTACACTACACACTCTATACATCTTGTTGTAGTATGTTCCTTAATTGCTTACAAAAATATTACATCAACATCTATTAGCATATATCACACTTTTGTATTTCATAGCATATATATTAGTCTTGTATTATAGATCTTGTATACTCTTGCTTCTTGCTTTCCATAGTTAGATGCATGTTTATATCTCTAGTACTTTGCATGATTCCACTCTTTGCTTTGATTAGCTAGATGTGTTTACATTTTCTAGTTCTTGTTTGCTTCCTACTTGTGTTTTAAGACATTTTCCAATTTCCTTTATTCCTATCTATATGTGTGTGCCTTTGGACGCTTGCCAATGTCCTTTGTTTGTCCCTTTCATGTGTTTATGGCCCTTGTGCTAATATTTTCTTATTCCCATTGTGTGTGTACATGACATTTGAACATTCCTTGTATGCCTTGTGTGCTTATTTGACCCCTTGGACACCTTTGCATGTTTCTTGATTCTTGATTTGTATGCTTTTTTCTTGATTGCTTATCTTTGTGTGCAATGCCATGATTCCAATCATGTATTTACCTTGCTTCTTGGATGCCATGATGGACATCATGCTCTATTCTTCCATGCCACTAACAATTAAAAAATAAAATTTTGAATTCTAGTTTACTCTTATGCACATGCTATTACATTATTATATCTATATAAGCATACCCCTATGGATCTAACAATATCTCTCTACAACTTTTACTATATCTTGAGATAATGTATATCAATGCTATATCAAATGTTTTTATATCTTAACAAACTTGCAAGGCTTCTTATTTTGAGGGTAGTCATTTTAGGGTATCCATTCCTACCCTCAAAAGAGGGGGAAATAAAAAGTAATTTTGTCATAGAGATCAGATCTCCTAATAGTCAAAAAAGTAGTTTTAGAATAGTACAGTCTAGAATCTAGAACTCAACACAAGCAAACTAGACTAGACAGACAATAGAGAATCTGGATCAGTCATCAGTTTTAGCTCTAGATAATAGTACAAAAAATGGGACTATAACACAAGAACCCAAGTGTCCAATTTGTGGTGTTGTTGTCTAAACAATAAAATATTTAGTTTTTCTAGAATCAAGTAGAGAGGTGAGTTTAGTCACAGTTTTTCCAATATAGTTCAATCTATAAATCAATAATTTTTAGAACTTATTTCACTCAAAGAATATAGATACATGAGGGAATCATGAGAGACATGAGGGTTTCCATTTTCAATTTAGACATGGTAGTTGATGTAAATTTTAGTTCAAAATCTATGTTCTAGACACTAGTTATTGGGGGAAATGTGCACAACACATGGGCCTTCTATATTTTTGAGTTTATTTAATTTTATTACACATTACTAATATTTGTGTGCCTTAATCCATCTAAAATTGGTTGACATCACATTCAAGTAAACTTTCATATAAGTTTGTTTCCCATGTACCTGAGTTCCTAAGTGGCTTCCTAAGCCTTGATTCAAGTCTTAGGAGGGGCTTATATACAAGTCTAATCTCCATCTTTAAAAGTGGCCAATAGTGGCCTAGCCTCTAGTTTACATTTGGCTATCCATGCCAGCATTGTCAAATCATAACACATTCAGGGGCTCCATGAGCCATCTCATACGACATTCATCTATACTAGTATTTTTCTCATTCAAATTAACATCAGGGGGTAATGATGGAGCCAAAGGTCTAGCTAATATTTGTATTCTTAAGCCACCTATTCAGAGGGATTAGACACATGGTCCACACATTTATTAACACATGCATGATTCATTAACTTCACATAGTTGGTGATGATGGAGCCAAAGGGCCTGCCTTTGCATTCTTGAGCCAACTTCCATGGGATTGAGCAGTCAACTCATTCATTGATATAACTCTTGGTTTAGCATACTTCTAGTATCAACCAACAAAACCAAGTAGCATAACATACTTACACATTACAATGTGCTCTCACTATGTACAATCTATCATCACACAACTTCTTATACTTAGCCCCATAGGTAAGTTCAGGTACATTTCTCTTTTTCTCCTTTATCCTAGTATTTCACTTTGTTACATACTTAGAATAAATTGGGAGGGAATGTAGTCATACTAAAATTAAATTTATACAACTTAAACATGAATTGTGGCACCCAAACCTTAGGCCTCTCTTACTTGCTTATACAACCCACTTAAGCATGTTTTCACTATATCCCAGTCATCTAAAGCCTTCTAGATTCATCCCATATTATCCCAAACTCCTCTCCCAATAATATATCTATCCCCTAGGGTCCCTTTCCCCCTAGAAAATAGCACCATAAGTTAGACTATACTACTGGGACCCAGGGTGTCCACTTTCCAGCGTCATTATCCAAGTCCACAATAGCCTCAAATAGTTAGATTTTCTTGAATCCTTATCTTTCCCTTGTCAACCTAATATGAGTTCATATAACCCAAGATCACTAGTTTCCATATAAAATCCCATTCAAAGGTCATTTATAAGGGTTGGAAATCATTCAAAGGCATAAGCTAGAAATATACTAAAGCACACCCAAGTAAATCTTCCTACTCTCTACATACAACCAACTATTGTTATTTCTAGCCTATCTAAGCTCCTGTACTAGTCATGATTCATCTCAATCTTGACCAAATTTGGATACACTTACACTACATACACATGATTTCACAATACACATTCAAATTGGGAGAACTACATTGGCCTTGTTCCCTCTTCAAAGTATTGGTATGTAGGCAGCGTGCCCACACATGGGGTGTAATCACACATTCATTACATATTACACACTAAACCATTTTTATAGTTGGATTTGAGATCACATATCAAGAATGAAGAGGAACTTGGATCCTTTAAGATAAAATAAATTACACATGGAGCTTCACGAACAACTAGGACTCAATATTTCAGGCACAAGGTCTGCTAGAGTAGACAAATAGAATCCAAAAAGCTCAGACACTAAAGATTAAAATGCCAAAACTTGGAATATAGTGATATAACTCTAGTGGTACCATTTATGGTGCTCTTATCTAGGTAGAAAATAGACTTTTAGGTCCTATTTTTTATAGTCTACACAGCTGGATCAATAATTTGTAGCTTTTATCTCTAATGTTTTAGTCCAGAATCAGCTAATCTTTACTCTCTACCCCCTTGTTTGATATTTTTAGATATAAATTAAGTACTTTAAGATTCAATAAATTAGTAGGTTAATTAAGGAAAATTTATTTACTAAATTCCCCCTTAATATATACCACTTTACTATTTAGGAAATTAAACATATAGTTTCCCAAATTTAGCAAAACACTCAGTCATTCAAGATAGACACCTTTAATGAGATTAAAGTGCTTGAGAATGGATAAGAGAGGTTATAATATGAGAAGTGAGTGCCTTATGAAAATAGGTAACTCTATAGGAGTTCATAAATGTCTTAACATAGCTAACATAAATCATAATAGTGACCTATAATAGGGTCTCAAAGAGAAAGGGTCCTAGTCAAGAGTGAAAGGCATATTTTGAGCCCAAATGGAGCATATAGGTGAAGTAAAGATGAGATACCCATTTTTAACTTCAAGGAGGTTTAAAAAAACTTAATTGAAATCATGAAAAATTTATAAGTAACCCATCTTGACCTACATGCTTAGTTCAACAAGTATGTCTCAGTTAAGTAGGCAGTAAGCTAACTTGGTGTGTAGTTGTGGTTGTAGAGCACATAGGAGAATTATAAAAGGAGATAAGGGTAGTGTGACTTAAAATGGTTTTAAGGTAATATTTTAACATCATAAAAAAGAAAATTTGAAGCTAAAACAACCTATAGGTGGAGACCCTAAAGTGAGAAACACAATCTATGCTCAACATAGTTAGGTAGAAACATCATCTTATGAATTCAAGAGATCGAAAGGGAATAAAAGGGTCAAGGGGTTAAAATTGTTAGAGATATTGTCATTTATGTCAAAGGTCTAGAATTATTGGTGATAAAGGTCCCATTGAATTTAATGTTGTCTGTAATAGTTATACCATGGCTAATGTGTGTTAATATTTATTTAATATTAATGAATAAATTTTTGGTTGCATATAAGACAAAAGAAGGGCCCATGGAGAAGTCAAAGATTCATGGGATAAAGACAAAATAAAAATGGGATGCATTTTCCCATGAAGATTCATCTTGGGGAATTCCAAGAGTCACCAAGTGAAGACAAAAGAGGAAGGGCACAATTTCTAATGAAGGGACACTTTGAGGAATACAAAAAGTCGCCAAGATAAAGATAAAAGAGGAAAGGATGCTTTTGCTTATGAACGGTCACCACATGAGTTTTAAAATGCAAGGATACGTAGAGTCATGCAACTTTGGCACCATTTTCCATGAGGATTGAAGGGTCATAAAGGGGGAAGGCCAAAAGTCATTTGGAAAGCTATAAATAAAGGATTGAGAAGCCATTTATAGTGGGAGAGAAAGAGTATGATTTGTATTTGTTATATCTAGCTTAAAAGAGTATAGAGAGAGGAAAGAGATATTGTAATGAACTATCATTTGTTGAGATAACAACATTGAGAGATAGTTGTGTGGTATACACAAAAGGGGTTGGCGCTCATGAATTGTTGTTGTGTTGGTGCTCAACAAAGGGGTTGGTGATCCTATGAATTGGTGCTCATGAATAGTTTTTGTGTTGGTGCTCAGCAAAGGGGTTGGTGCTCCTACAAGTTGGTTCTTATGAATATTGTAGTTTGAGTTAGTACTCATTAATATAGTTGAGATTTTTCTCTATGGTTTTTCCCATATTGGGTTTCCACTTTAAATTTGGTGTCTCTCTCTATTTTGTGTGGTGTTTATTATTTCAATTTTATTTCATATCTTGAATGTATATTAAAGTGGAATTTGAATTAAGGAAAGTTTATAAGATTTACGATATACTGATTCACCCCCCCTCTCAGTATATCCTATGCTTAACAATTGGTATCAGAGCAGGTTCCTTCAGAAAGGGTTTAACAACTTGAAGGTAGATCAAAGAAAAGCATAAGATGGCCAAGAAGCTAAAGAAGGAGAATAAAGAGTTGAAATATGTGGTTGAGGCTCTTAAGGAACATGTGTGTATCTTGGATTCTAAGTTGTCTATAAAAGTAAAATAAAATAAAATATTTATTCAAGATCTTAAGAATCAGCTAGAGGTTGCAAATTCAAGTTTGAAATCAAGAGAAGAAGAGTGTAATCAATTGAAGGTTGAGTTAGGTTATTTAAAGTATAATCATGAGAAGCTCATAATAAAGGTTGAGAAAGATCATGAGATATTAGTCCAAGGTAAGAAGGATGTAAGTTTTAAAGGAAAATTGAAAAAGCCAATCAGGTAGCCCAACACTTTCAAGTTTTCAAATTCTTTTCATGGCCATTGTTTTGTTTGTCATCATGTTGGTCATAGGGAAAGAGATTGTATGAGGAGAAGTAATCAGTCAAAGGGAGATCTCAGTCACATTCAAGAAGAAGGTATGAAAAATGTTGTTTACTTTTATTGTCATAAGGTTGGCCATATTTCTAAATTATGTCTAAATAAAGTAAAGATATCTTCAAGGTATGTCAAAGGATACTAAGCTCCTAGAAGATATGAGAAGAGCCAAATTTAGGTTTGGAGACCTAAAATAGTAAAGGTTGATTAGGTTGAGTTTAAGAGTGAGAATAAATTACATGCTATAGTAGATAAAGAATCAAATAGGAAGGACTGTGAAAAATCTCTTGTTACATTTAAACATGAGCCTTGTCAAGATAACATAGTTGCAAGAGTTGAGAAGATGAAAAACATCATAAAATATGAGGTTAGTAAGTCAAATAAGTTAGACATTCTTAGACATATTCTAAGAGAAAGACACAAGGAAGTAATAGAGGAGATGTGGGAATCTCCTGAGATTTATTTCTAGGACCCTTCATGTAGGGTATCTCTTGTAGGCTTCAAGGAAACACTTTTAAGAAAAAATGAAGCATGGTGGATGCTATTGGGTCTTAGATATGTTGCATGACAAGAAGTTGAGTTGGAAGATTAATTTATATATTATTTTAGGAAATAGTTTTGAATAAAATTTTGCACCAGTGTTAAGGTTAGAGGCTATTATAATGTTTCTTGCATATGTAATGTTTAAAATTTTAAAAATGTTTCAAATGGATATGGTCATAATAAATTATAAAGTTGAAAAAGAACTAATGGTTTTAGAAATAAGGAGAAGGAAAGTCATGTAGAGTCAAGCAGAAGCTGTAACTCTTTTGCTCCTCTATCAAGCTCTGATGAAGAGGCCATAATATGTTACAAATGTAATAACTTCAGACACATAGCTCAGTATTGTAGAAGCATGTTCGAGTTAGTCAAGAAGTACCAAAGTTTTAAGGCTCCATTCATCAAAAAGAAGGTTTAGACATGTTCATGACAGAAGAAACAACCTAAAGATTCTATGTTGGTTCATATAGCTTTGCATGTAATAAATGAAGATCAGCCATGGCACATTGATAGCAGATGTATGAGGCATATGATAGGAGACAAGAGTAAGTTCATAAATCTAAATAATATCAATGGTGGCACAATAAAATTTGGAGATAAAACCACTATTAGGATAGCTGGAAAAGGTACTTTGAGTTTGGATAATGGAAGAACCAAGACTAAGAATGTTTTGTATGTAAAAGGTCTTAAGCATAATCTATTGAGTGTAAGTCAAATATTGAATAGGGATACACATTAAAGTTTTATGTATAAGGTTGTGAAATTAGAAGAAAAGAATCAAATGAGTTGATTGCAGATGCTCAAAGGATAGGCAATGATTTATATATATTATCAGATATCTTCTCAAAGGCATGATCAAAGGAAACATTCAAAGATCTATAAGAGGAGTTGGGAGTAATTTTTTTTACTTCCTACCATTGAGGTTCATCATCAGTTGAGGGGGAGCTAAGTGTTAGCTCCAAGTAGGCACTTTTCCATTGATGTCAAAGGGGGAGAATAATAAGTATAGGTACAGGTGCAGAAATAGGTACAAGGAATAGGTACAGGTGGCTACAATAAGGGGGAGTTACTATATGTTTTTAGATGATAGTATGTGTAGGTTTTAGGGTGTGGTAGTTTCAGGATTGAGGTTTCCATCAATGACAAAGGGGGAGATTGTCAAAAATATTGTCATTGATGTCAAAGTTCTAGCATTATTGGTGATAAAGGCTCCATTTCATTTAATGATGTTTATAATAGTTATATCTTGGATATTATGTGTTAATATTTATTTAATATTAATGAATCTATTTTTGGTTGCATATAAGATAAAAGAAGGGCCCATGGAGAAGTTAAAGAGTCATGGGATAAAGACAAAAGAAGAATGGGACGCATTTTCCCATGAAGAGTCATCTTGGGGAATTCCAAGAGTCACCAAGTGAAGACAAAAGAGGAAGGGCACAATTTCTCATGAAGGGAAACTTTGAGGAATACAAAAAGTCACCAAGATAAAGACAAAATAGGAAAGGATTCTTTTACTTATGAAGGGTCACCACATGACTTTTCAAATGCAAGGATACGAAGGGTCATGCAAGTTTGGTGCCATTTTCCATGAGGATTGAAGGGTCACAAAGGGAGAAGGCCAAAGGTCATTTGAAAAGCTATAAATAAAGGCTTGAGAAGCCATTTGTAGTGGGAGAGAAAGAGTATGATTTGTATTTATTATATCTATCTTAGAAGAGTAGAGGAGAGAGAGAGAAAAGAGATATTGTAATAAACTATCATTTGTTGAGATAACAACATTGAGAGATAGTTATGTGGTATAAACAAAATGGGTTGGTGCTCCTATGGGTTGGTGCTCATGAATTATTGTTGTTTTGGTGCTCAATAAAGGGGTTGGTGCTTATCAAAGGGGTTGGTGCTCCTACAAGTTGGTGCTTGTGAATATTGTAGTTTGAGTTGGTGCTCATTGTTTCTATTCAAATTTTGTTTTTCAATTTCAAAGGATTAAGAAACTAAAGAAATAATGGTCAAGGCTTGTGTACCTGGATAAAGTCTGCGCACCATAATCCAGACGCTGTGAGTACTCCTATTTGGCTGTGGAGGAATGACACCTGTAAAGAAAAGAAGCTTGGACAAAAGAAGATGTTAAATAGACAGATGGTGGGTTTTCAAGCAAAAGCTTGATCCCAGAAGTATGAAAACTTCCTTAAGGGATATAAACCCACTAGTCAACAAAAAGAAATGTCTGATAAATAGTAGAATAATGAAGAACTAAAAGTGATAAAAGATAGAAATGGAAAGGAGAAGCAAAGACTTACTTGAGAGAAGCTGTCAGATTGATAACAGTCGCCGGCGTCGGTTGGTCAAGTTGCCGATGTCAGTTAATATGCCAATGTCGGTTGGGGTAATGATCAGCGTCGGTCAGGGCAGAGGTCTTTGGTCGAGGTCTGGGTTGGTCTATAGTCCATGGACAAAGTCTGGTCAGGGTCTGGGTTTATTTGAGTAGTCTGTGGACAGAGTCTGATCAGGGTTTTGGTCTGTGGACAAAGTTTTGGGCTTGGTTGAATGGTCTGGGGTCTGAGTCTGAGAGTCGGGTTAAATGGGCAGAATGTATGATCTAAGAGAGGACGAGAGAAACAGGGAGGTGGACAAATCAAGATTCGGGTCTGGGTTGATTAACAGTCTAGTCTAGGGAGATATTGCTTGAAAGAAATAACTGAAAAGAGAATAAGAACACAGACAATATACTTACCTGTGCCTTGTGGAAGGTGTGCTACCGATGATTCTCGTACCTGATATTGATGTAGCTTGTATGGAGAACCTGTTGCTGAGGGAGAACCTTGAAGCTGTTGCTGCACCTGAGGGAGAGAGAGTGGAAGGTTTGATTGAGAGATTTCACAGATTGACGGATAGTCCAATACTAGGATTCCTGATTCGCTTTCAGAGATTTTTTGATTTCTTATTCGGATCCTCAATAGAGTTTAAAAGATTGGTTAAGTATAACCGACGTTGGCGATTCCGCTAGCGTTGATCAACACTTGACCGATGTCGGCAGGGTTAGAACGGGCAAAAAGAGCCACCAAGCCCATTTTTCTTCTGCCAAGTGCCCTGTCTGTTGGGGAATGTCGAGGATTGTGCTAAATACACATGGGAGTTTGTTAGGTGGTTAGAAGAATTAGGAATAGATCTTGAGTGAGTCATAGGAGGAGAATTAGTCTAAGGTGAGGTGTCCCAGGCAAGGTGTCATGGGTGATGTGTCCAAGGAGGGGGGTTAATTCAAAATAAATTAATTATTTTAAATTAGTAATTGTTAGGAAGGGGTTAAGGGGGAAAGTGACCAAGGGTTAGACACTTTTTAGGTGTCTACATTTGCCCCTTTTTGTCTTATTGGTTGCTCTAAGCGAACTGTAAGACAAAAATAGGAGTAGGTTGCCCTAGGTATAGGATAAGGTTGATCTCGTAGACAAGAAAAGGTGAAGGTTGGTTGACTCGATTATGGATGAGGTATCCCCCCTCAAAGCAGGAGTCGAGAGAAGGGAACTTAGAATCGGGCGCTGATTTGATAGAAAGTGGATGAGAAAAGGGGAAAGATAGAGTGAGAACGCTGCCAAAATTATAATTGCACGTACACCACTTCACGAAGATGGTCAGGTCAAATTGTCGCAGGTCAAAGGTCGAGGAGTGCCAAAATTAAAAGAACTAGGCCCCAGCATTAGTCGTAGCTGATTGGGTTATTCAATTGAGGCTGAAGCTCCAATGGTCATCGTGTTCCAAGTATCCCAGGCTTAAGAAGTGCTCTTGAAAACATGAAAAAGTCACAAGTAGTGTGGATCAACTGGATTGTGATCCTATACTTGTGAAGGTCAAAAGTGTGCGCACAATTTTGCTAACCAGTCGTGAGGTAGCATACATGCAAAAACAACCAAGGCAAAGTCGCTTTGGAAATAGTCACAGTTTAGGAGATGGGCATGATCTCCAATGTCTGGTGGTCGATGGATGGATGTAAAAGTGATCCAAGTGTGCCCCAAGGGGCCAAAATGACATGGTCTGAAGGACTTAACTTGATTAGGGACATGATTTTGACTTAGGGATAAAAGTTTTTAATACCGCCAATGTCAGTTAGGTAACTGATGTCGGCATCAAAAAGAGACTGACGTCGGTGGAAGTCGGCTGACGTCGGTGGATTAGGGCACGTCGATGCCGATGTCGGCAGCCTGCCAAATCTGACAAAACCGAACTGGCGGCCCACCAAAAGTCATTTGCTATTTGATTGAGAGAGAAAAAGAGCTCTAGATTTTGTTGAGTGAAAGTGACCCAGAGCTAACCAAGGAGTGGTGTGAGGTGGCAGAGGAGCATTGGTGGAGAGAAGGAGTTGATTGGACGTTGCAGGGATGCATTTGAGTCAGCAAGAGTGTGTAGAGCCATTGGGATAGAAGAGATGGCAGAGGGGAGTAGAGGACCCGCGGGAGGTCCACCACTAGCGGCACCCATTGTGCCACCATGCCGGCGACGCTGGGATGAGGTAAGAGGGTCTCTGAACCTGATTTTGATGTTTTTTTTGTTTTTGAATTTGTTTTTGAATTTTTGGTTATTTTAGGCAAAAATCAAGGGGGAGGGTAGCTAGGAAGGTGGGTAAAGAGTCTAGGATAGGTTAGGAGTCATTTAGAGGGTTTTTTAGGGGGTTTAGGAGAGAAAATGGGGAAGCCCTAAAAATTAGGGCTCGCCCCATTCGGCCCTAGGGCCGAACCAGTCGCCAACTTCAGCGACCCCATCGGCATCGGCCGACCAGCTACCAGCATCGATTACCTACTTACCGACGTCGGTCACTAAGTGATCGACATCGGTTAGGTAAGTGCCGTCACCGGTAAGCTAACCGATGTCGGTGGCTGCTTGGTCAGAAATGGTTCTAAAAAATGGTCAAGTCGAGAGGTCAAAACTATGCCAAGGGCTTCTCGGGTGTCAGGGTAGGCTTAAATAGTCAGAATAGTTGGTAAAATAAGCAAAGTAGGAACAATGTTAACATGAAAGTGTCTATGGATGGATGCAGGTGAGGCAGACCCTGATGCTGCGGGATCGCCTCCCGACCTTGCTGACATGGATACGTGGAGGTGTGTCTGTCGAGGAGTGGGCGCAGATGAGCACAGTCAGACTAGGCAGGCTGAGATGCTACTGCAGAGTGGCAAGGGACGTGAGCCTCATGGTGGCTTTGATTGAGCGGTGGGACCATGCCACCAACACCTTCCACCTACCTACGGGCGAGATGACGGTCATGGTTGAGGACGTGTACCAGATTTTATAGCTATCGGTGCACGGAGCAGACCTGTATGCGTGCTCGAGAGAGGCGCATGATATTCACATGGTTATGTTGTTTGGAGAGCACGTCGAGGAGATGAGCTACCACTCAGCGAGCTTTGCATATGAGCCATTGTATGCGGTAGATGAGGACGCACATCGGCTGGCCATCCTGATGATGATCGGCATCACAGTGTATGTGTTGTCAGATGCAGAGGGCGGTAGGTTTCTGATTGCTATGACTAGAGTTTTGATTGATATGCTGGAGTAGTAGATCATGTTTGCCTAGGCGCCTGTGTTTTTGGCCCAGGTATACAAAGAGCTATGGGGTATCAGCCAGCGGCGGTAGTATAGTCTATGTGTGGGCCACCTGCTACATTACTGGGCATACGAGCACATAGTAGTCACATGACCTCTCGGCCTCCCAGTGGCAATTCAAGCCGGCTTCAGAGTTAGATTCAGGTGATGGCACGAGGTGATGGCATAGATGCGGATGGATGGAGTGGTCAGGGACATTGACCACTACAGAGGGGTACTGGAGGCCCTGATTCCTACAGACATCATCTGGAGACCATACTTGGTCTATCCAACATTTAGAGACCAGGGAGAGCAGCTAGTTGGTGTGCAGAGCCGAAGATGGGTCAGGGGTAGGTGAGCTAATGAGCTCGAGAGGATCCATGTAGAGAGAGTGCGGCACCAGTACGGGCTGCTACAAGATGTGCCTCCCACTTTTCCACAGTACAGGTGGGATGACATTGAGGCACCGCTCCCACTGCCAGAGGAGATAGAGGACCTTGATTTTGAGGAGTTGCTGATAGGACCTAGGATAGTTGACCCAGGGTACACAGAGGCCTACACGAAATGGTGGGTAGGGCAGTATCAAGGCATACAGGTGGGTCCCCAGCCAGATTTGCAAGCTATTACCAGGGAGCTAGATACAGCCCACAAGGAGAGGGACACTGCACGGGAGGAGAGAGACACGGCTCAGGCCCAGGTCTCAGTTTTGTAGAGACAGCTAGCAGGAGTCACAGGGTAGCTAGGAGAGATGATAGGTCAGGTGGCAGCATTGACAGCGTAGGTCACTCTGTTACAGGGACAGCTAGCAATAGCCCAGGCACAGGCAGTGGTAGGGCAGAGTTTTGGAGGGCAGGGCCCACTACAGTAGCCATAATTTTCACAGGGGGTAGGACCATCAGTATCAGTGCATCGAGGTCAGCCACAACCATAGAGGTCAAGACAGGCCACAGGAGTAGGGCAGATGGGTCCACTATAGACTGTATCTATGGTTAGATACACTGATGTGCTAGACGAGATCGCATATTATGAGAGAGCCATCAGAGGGTTCCCTCAGATACAATGATACTCGGAGATGAGGGCGGAGTAGAGCCGACAGAGATCGATGTCACAAGTGACAGCTTTAGGGTCATGTACATGGCAGAGATCAGATGGAGGAGAGGATACAGCCTCTTCTCGGCCACCGCCACCACCACCACAGCCACAACCTTGAGGGCAACCCTTGAGATGTATTATTTTGATGTATATACCGGCCTGCGAGCCGAAGACGAGAGATGTATGATGAGAGAGAGAGAGACAGACACTGATTGTGTCTTTTTGTATAAAACTTATTTCTGATATATATGATGAGATTTTGGCTTTTTGATGTGTTATGGAGATGTTTATAGATGTTTAATGTTTGCAGCATTTTTCATGTGTTTCATGATGCATGTTTTGATATGATATTTATGATGATTATGATGATTATGTTATGATGATGCTAATGATTAATGCGATGATGTTTTATGATGATGCTAATGTTTAATGATTATATGATGATGATGCTTGATGAAAATGAATGACAATGTTTATGAGGATGACTTTAGATTAGATGATGATAGATGTGATAGATATGATATTGAATGTTTAACGTATGGATGATGCAAATGTTTAATGAGTTATGATGGATGAAATTTATGACTAATGACTTATGATGTTATAATGAAAATGAGAGTATACTAATGATTATGTGAATATGTTATTGACTGTGTTGTGATTGACAGGTGACGAGAGAAGGAGATGGAAGAAAGTGACGAAGAAAATGGCCGAGCTAACCCCAGAAGACCCCATGTCAACTGAGTGCTACCTACATAGCCCTTGTCATTAGGGCCTTAGGCCAATGTAGTTCTCCCAAGAAGGGAGGAAAAAGATTGAAGTGGTTGATTATTGGTCATGAGAGTGATATAGCATTTCCCATATGTCCGAGGGTACATGCGTGAAATGATGAGGAGAAGATGATGCTACAGCCTTTTCCAAATGGTGTGTTCTGTAACATTGGTCGGGGTTTTTCATCCCTAGCAACTACCCATATTCGTGATGGATGTTTGCTAAGAATGAATTGAGGTCTATTTATGTTTCAGCAAGTATTGGTTTATGCTTAACATAAATTGGGTGGTCGATAGTTTCCATGTGTATTGTTGTCCATGTAAACTATAATGATTAGGCTTATGTGAATGGTTTGAAAAAGAGTCGGATTAAGTCATTTTGACAAATGATGTGGTTGAATGTGACCAAAGTATAGGCAGAAAGTAAAAGGCATAAGTGCCCTTTTATTGACAAGGACCAAATAGACAACATAGACAGGGGTTGTTAGAACAAAGAGCCCCAGTTATGCGTTGCATCATTGACCATAGTTATGTTAGAGCGGTAATCGAATCCCCTTTGACATTTAGAGTGAGCTCGAAGTCCCTTGAGTAGGTGATATGATAGGAGGAAAAGAGTAACCCATTTTTAGAGTATGGAGAACTTTTCCCCTTTTTATAGGAGACCCTGAGACAACTATAAGTCAAGTCCATGACCCGTTTTTTTTTTTTTTTTTTTTTTTTTTAGAGCGGACTGATCAATGCGGGAAGTCCACATAAAGATGTCATTTGTTTTGGTGGTCATTTGTGAAGCTGATCAATACGGGAAGCTTCTAAGAAAATGCTATTTGTAGCAAGATTTTGTCATAGCCATCCTTCGAGGGAGTGGTCTATAATTTTGCTTTATAGATTTTGAATAGTTGTCCTTCGAGGGAGCAGTCTATTAGTTACAACAATGGTAGTGTAGCTGTCCTTCGAGGGAGCAGTCTGCTTTTGATTTGATTTTGTGACCTTGGATATTTTGACATCTTGATTTAGTTTTGACAGAATATTGAGTCATGGACAAGACTTATAGAAGGTCAAGAACTCCCTTTTATTAGGACGAAGCATCCGTACATCATAAAAGGGTTGCAGAGGATTTTGTTAAGGGAAGAAAGGGTGAAATTGTTTAAGGATTAAAAGGATAAGGATTGCTCAAGGGATGAGCTCAAGTTAAATGTCAAGTCGATGAGTACTCGACTAACAGTAGAATGGTCGTAGATGCAAAGCATTAAGAGGCTCAGGTTCTGGTCGGCCTTCAAGAAAAGACAGACGATAAGTCCCTGATCCATACTTGTGCATTATGATATAAGGTCCGAGCCAATTAGGAGCGAATTTAACTCATTTACTCCATTCCATATTGGTCACATGTTGGTTCTCTTTGAGGACGAGGTCTCTGATATTGAAATCTCGTTCTCTTAGAGTTTTATTATAGGCGCGTTTGATGCAATTTTGATAGACATGGAGATGATTGAGGGCAACAAGACGACGCTCGTCGAGTAACTCAAGTTGAGCTAATTGATCTTGACGAAAGTCATCATTGGAAAGAATGTCATGGAGTGAAATATGAAGAGATGAGATCTGTACTTCGAGAGGTAAGACAGCCTCTGTTCCGTACACTAGAGAGAAAGGGGTAACACCTGTAGAGGTTCGGATGCTAGTGCGGTAGGCCCACAAAGCGAAGGGTATTTGAACGTGCCAATCCCTTCCAGTGTCATTGACCACCTTCATGAGAATTTTGGTTAGGATTTTATTAGAAGCCTCAGCCTACCCATTTGCTTGTGGGTAGTAAGGCGAAGAAAAGCTGAGTTTGATGCCGAATGAGTCGCAGAGTTTTTGGACGGTCTTGTTTTTAAAGGACTTGCCATTGTCGGTGATGATTTTGTGAGGTACACCAAAACGACAGATGATGTGGGTGTTGATGAAGTTGACAATCTTGTCAGCTTTTGTGGAGATGAGAGGGATAGCTTCCACCCACTTGGTGAAATACTCGGTGGTAGTGATGATAGACTGATGATGAAGAGATGAATGAGGGTTAATCTCACCGATGAGATCTAAGCCCCATTGTGAAAAAGGCCAAAAATCCTGAGCAACTTGTAAGGCATGACTAGGAAGATGAAGCAAGTTAGCATGCTACTGACACTTGATGCAACGCTGAACATAATCGCTACAGTCTTGATGAAGAGTGGGCCAATAATAACCTAGGCGAAGGATGCGCTTGGCAACCGAGTTACCACTGAAGTGTTCGCCACAAATCTCGTCATGGGCTTGTTTGACAGCATGAGAAGCTTCAGTGGAGTTTAAACAGTGAAGAAGAAGGCCGTCAAAACCTATTTTATAGAGAAGGCCCCCTAGCATGGTATAGCGAGCGGTGTGCTTGATGAAAGCCCGCCGCGCATTGCTAGAGAGGTTGGGAGGAATGAGAGAATGAGTCAAGTAGTCTTCAAGTTGTTTATACCAAACATCTTGTGAACTAGAGTCTATGGTGTGGACGAGATTGATGTCAGTGGAAATGTATGAAGGTAATGGCACACGATGTACCATGACATAAATTCTTGATGAGGATGATGATGAAGAAGGAATATGAGAGGCAAGGGAAGCCATGGTGTCAGCAAACTTATTCGTCGATCGAGGAACAGTCTATAATAAGTGATGGTCGAAAGATGCTAGAAGAGTGTCAACACGGTGCT
Source organism: Torreya grandis (assembly GCA_037957365.1). Taxonomy (NCBI): domain Eukaryota; kingdom Viridiplantae; phylum Streptophyta; class Pinopsida; order Cupressales; family Taxaceae; genus Torreya; species Torreya grandis. Next base: position 1,282,415 of record JARHVA010002072.1, read on the forward strand.
TGTATCTTTGTAAAATTTCATTTTTACAAAGATATGAACCATTGATTTGATTGACGACAAGTTGTGAGTCACCAAAGATGCTAATGGTCTTGATGTTTAAAGAGAGGGTAGTTTGAAGTCCCAAAATTAAGGCTTCGTATTCAGCCATATTATTGGTACATTCAAAGTCAAGTTTAAAAGACAGGGGCATGGGTTCACCTTCATAAGGAATGAGGACGACCCCCGCACCCCCACCGAGTTGACATTTAGAGCCGTCGAAAAACATCATCATTTGGTAGAATGTGTCATCAGTCGAGAGAGTGGTGATAGATTCATCGAGAAACTCACACTGTGAAGGTTGATTGTCGGGAAGAGGGGCATCCGCTAGTTGGTCAGTGATTGTTTGCCCTTTGATAGATTTTTGCTGGACAAATTCTAAGTCAAATTCAGCAAGAAGCATGAGCCAACGAGCCATACGCTAGTTTTGATATGGTTTGGAATGCATGTATTTGAGGGGATCAGTATGGGTGACGACAAAGGTTTTGTGAATGAGAAGATAATGACAGAGCTTGGTAGTGGCAAAGACTAATGCCACACAGAGTTTCTCGGTATGAGTATACCGAGTTTCATAGTCAACCAGTGTTCGGCTTATGTAATAGACTGCTTGCTCACGGTGTTGCTCATCACGATGCGCGATCATGGCACCTAACAAATGATTGGTTGTAGAGATGTAGAGGTAGAAGGGTTGGTCGTCTTTTGGTGGAATAAGGACTGGTGGGGAGACCAAATAGCATTTAAGGGCTTCAAAAGCCTCTTGGCAATCCTTATCCCATTTAAAGGAGACGTCCTTCTTGAGGAGGTGATGAAAGGGTTGGCAATGGTCAGAAAGCTACGAAATGAAATGGCGGATGGATTGGAGCCTTCCTTGTAGGCTGCGAAGTTGCTTAAGATTAGTTGGAGGTGGCATTTCGAGGATAGCACGGATTTTGGCAGGATCTATCTCAATGCCACGAAAAGAGACAATGAATCCCAGGAGCTTTCCTGAGAGGACCCCAAAGACACATTTCTTGGGGTTAAGACAGAATTGGTAATGAAGAAGACGAGAGAAGATGATTTTGAGGATAGTCAAATGGTCACGACGAAGCTTAGACTTGCCAAGCAGGTCATCGACATAGTCCTCCTTGATTTTGTGGAGGAGATCGTGAAAGATGTAAGTCATGACACACTGATATGTGGCACCTGCATTTTTCAGACCAAAAGGCATGACTCGATAGCAGAAAGTTCCCCAAGGGGTAATGAAGGTGGTTTTGTGCTGATCTTCCGGTGCAATCAGGATTTGGTTGTATCCTGAAAATCTGTCCATGAGCGATAACATCTCATGGCCAACCGTAAGATCAACAAGTTGGTCAATGTTTGGAAGAGGAAAGTCATCTTTGGGATAAGCTAAGTTAAGGTCATGATAGTCTGTGCAGATTCGGATCCCCCTAGTCGCTTTCGTGATAGGAACGATGTTAGAGACCCACTGTGGATAGTCAATGGGTTGGATGAAGGAGACTGAAAGAAGGTGCTAAAGCTCTTCTTTGACAAGAAGTGCAACACGAGGATGCATTTTGTGAATCTTTTGCCTAACAGGCTTAGCCTATGGGTTTGTGACAATGTTATGAGTGGCAATGTTAGGGTCGATGCCAGGCATATCGGCATAGGTCCAAGCAAAGGCTTTACGATTGTCAGAGAGAAATGTGGTATAGTCAGCTTGCTCCTGAATGTCTAAAGGCTGACCGATCTTTAAGACTTGAGGAAAATCAGAAGATGAAAGGTTAATGTCGATGGTTGATTCATTTAACATAACCTGTGTTTCAGAAGGGAGGGAGCGCTGAATGAAAGAATCGTCGGCACCCATATAGGTAAGAATGGCAACGTCATCTATGCAGTGGACTGTGTTGATGGTTGATGATTCATCATCTATCATACTGGGATAAATGAGAGGGAGAGACTTGGGAAACCCGTTGAGCTGATAGGTTAGGGGTTCTAAGCGGATGGTGTTTATGCAAAAAAAAAACTAGGAGGGATGGAAACCACCAACTCCGTAAGTGAGAATGGAAGAATAGGCGAGTCTAGAAGAAATTGGTTGATGTTTAGTTTGGGGGAAAGGTTTGTGGAAGCCTCACTAGGTTCTTGGAAACCCAGTCCATACCGTTTCTTAGCATTATCGTCATTGGGTGTTTCGACAGGCTGATGGGAGCCTTGTTCGTAATGTCCAAAGCTGAAACCCTTCCATGCACACCTATAAAGATAGGTATGTGCAAAGGTGGGATTGCTAAGAAAGGAGAAATCGGATGTGAATATTTGAGGTGAGGAAGAAGGATTTGATTCAGTAGGAGCTTGATCCAGTCCCCCATAGACGTGATTGGTGCGAAGGCTAGGAGGACCATAAGGAATGACCATTCTGATTCGACAGTCATAGTTTGGGTGTTGATGAAGTTGTCCATACTCTTGAGGAGTCTGGAACATGTCTAGAGTGAGGAGACGATATTCTCCTAGTGAAAGTCTTTGGAAGATGTCGTCCATGGGGTCCTTGGTTGGTAATTGAGAAGATGATGTGGTGGCAACCGCTGTTTGTGTACTAGTTGACACTTCCATGGATGGAGATGATGTTTGGGTTGATGCCTTGAGTGGGATAAGAATGTCGTTTGGGCTATAAGTCATGTTACAAGTCTTAAATGGAGATGGGTCGGTGGGAATGACATGGATTTGTTTGTCGTGTTCAAATTTGACACAACGGTGAAGTGTTGAAGGGACGCAAGCCATGGCACGGATCTAGGGTCGCCCTAAGAGGATGTTGTATTGGAATTCTCCTTCAATGATGTAGAAGAGCTCCAGGATTGTGCATGGACCAACGCGGATGTGGAGGACAACAGTGCCGATAGTGTTAGCGGTTGTGTCATTAAATGATCTAAGGATTGCGTCAGTTTTTGATACGCAATTCTTGGGAAGGGCCAATTGGTCAAAGGCATGGGAGGAAATGATATTAATGCTAGCGCCCCCGTCGATCATAACTCATTTAATATGGGTTCGATCAACGTAGGCTGTGATGAAAAGGGTGGCGTCCTGATCTTCCTCGGTAGAGGTAGGAATCTCAGAATTACTGAAAGTGATGGAGGCGACAGAGGATAAAGAATGGATTAAGGCAGCAAGTGGTTGAGGGTCTTCAGGTTGAACCTCAACTGCCTATAGGGCTTTGATTAGAGCCTGGCGATGTTGGGGGGAACTTTGAATAAGGTCATATAGGGTCATCTTCACAGGCGTTTGGTGAAGTTGTTTTATCATAGATTCTGTGATTGCCTTTGAAGAAGTGGGTTAGGACGCACCTAAGATGGAAATCTTGGGTTTTGGTGGTTGAGGTGCTTGGACAAAAGGATAGGTCCAAGGGATAGCGGATTTTTCTTTCGCCTTGTCCTTCTGTGACCTAGTGGTTACATGAATGGCGTTGATTTCGAAGATAGTAGGTGAAGAAGGGGTTATGGTCTGTTGGCGAGATGTTGATGTGGTTGATGAGGTTAGATGAGAAGGTGACGAGGGTTGGTCAAGAGTGTCCTCAAGGAGAAGAGTGTCTTTCTCCATAAAGTGGCGAATGACTGCCTTGAGGGCACAACAAGTCTCGGTATTGTGTCCTGGTGTGCGATGGTATAAACAAATCTTTGTATCATCGAACCAAGATAGTTTTGACCTGAGGGGTTGGAATGGCTTGATGGAAGGAAGGGTAATGCTATAAGTTTGCAAAATTTGGCGTAATATTAAAGCGTATGAACCTTCTAAGGGGTCCACGCTTGTTGATGCATGACGCATTGGTGACTTCTGCTTGGGGGATGCTGAAGAAGGTTTTCGTACCACCTTTTGGGTTGGTGATGCAGTGACAGGTGAAGACGGCACTTTCTTTGTGAGAGGTGCCAAATTTTTGAGAGGGGGTTGACTTGTGATTGGTGAAGGAAGTAATGGAGGTAATTTGTGTTGGTTAAGAGTCAGAGTAGGAAGCACGCTGATTAAGGTAGATGGATGAGGACCTAAGATGGAGGGTAAAGTTGACAGTGGAGGAGGGGTTCGTTGCTGTGGTCGGGTAGTCTTCTTTGACTTGGTTGGAAGACTACTTTTGGTCGAGGTTTGGTTCAAGTCCACCTTCACTTACGGGTGAGTGAGGGTAGAGAGAGGGCGAATGCCAAGTGGCTTGATTGGTTTGGATTGGGTAGATGCAGGTTTAGAAGTGGGGGTTTGGTCTTTATTTGGAGTCTTGGACAATTCTACCTTGGGAGGATTGGCAGCATGAGATGAAAGGGCATGAGAATGTTGAAGAACTTTAAGATGCTCCCACAATCCCCGATGCTCCACTTTCCTTGAAGGGAGAAGTTCTAATTTCTCCACTAGTTAAGAAAATGGTTGGGAGAATGTTGGATGAGGTTGGGATTCTTGAGAAGATGTGTTAGGTGTGGTAAAGTGTTTGGGAGTTATAACTGGATTATCATTGGTCGAGGAAGATGGAGAGTCAGGTTCTTCTTTTGGCAGAGAAGGAATGGGAGAGTGTGACTCCTCAAGTGGGTAAAGGGTAGGGATTATGGTGCCCTCCACTTGCGGTCGAGGAGTAGGTAAGGTCAAGTCCTCCATAGGTAGAAGAAAGGAAGATGGTGAGACCGGTGGTGCTGATAAGGTTGAGGCGTCCTCCAAGATGAGAGAAGTTGATGGAAAACTGACCGGGGAAAGAGGTTCGTCCACACGTGATGGACTGGTAGATGGGTTAACCTCTTGAGATTGGTTGGGGATGAAAGGTGAGACCGTATTGACCGTTCGGATATCATGTTCATGTGTGTTGTCAATTAAGGTCTGGACATTATTTTGGGTTGGTGGATGGTTGGGGAATGGTTGCTTGAATATGTCGATGCCCTGGTTTGGAGGAGCATTGGGATTATCTAGAATGAGCTCTCCCTTTTCAAGCATATCCTAGACTATGTTTTTGAAGGTTTTACAGTTTCCTGTGTCATGTCCTTTGACACGATGGAAATTGCAGAAGTCATTTTTCCTATACCACGCAGGGATGGCGCGTGAGGGATCAAATTGTGGTAGTGGTCAAATCTGGGGAAGGTTGAGAATCCCCTGTTTAACAAGCTTTTCCAATATAGACGTGTAAGATTCTCCAAGAGGAGTATATTATCTTTGCACGTATCTTTGCTGGAATTGACGGGTGGCGCTTTGAGATGTTGATGGCTCAGGTTGATTAGATGAAGAGGATGAAGGTCTAACGGCCACAGTGTTAGCTGAAGTTTTAGACTTAGGATTTGACGATGAAGGCTTAGAAGAAGAAGAATCATTAGTCTTGGAGTTGGGGTTCTTGCTCCGCAACTTGACTTTGTTCTCCTCGATGGCACGTAATTTGAGTTTACGGGCCATTGTGAAGGCTTTGTCAAAGGTACGAAAGGTCTGAACCCTTAAAGTGGAAGAAATGTGTTCGGCGCAAGCTCGGGAGAATAGTTCAATAAGCTCAGTTTGAGGTAAGGAAAAGGAGAGTTGATTGATGAAACCTCTCTAGCGAGTAATGAAATCAGCTACTGATTCATCCTCAAATTGGCAGATAGTGTAAAGGTCTGTGATAGAAACCTTTTTGGTGATATTAATGGAGAAATGGTCAAGAAAGAGTTGGGCCAATTGTGTAAATGAGAAGAGGGAATGGGTGGAAATGGAGTTGTACCAGTCGAGCGCAGCGCCAGAGAGGGACATGGGAAATGTGCGCAAGAGCAATGCGTCGTCATGGGCGATAAGGTAGCAGGCATGTCTAAATGTCCGTAAGTGTTGCTGTGGGTCTTCCTTGCTTTGAAAGCGAGAAAATTTGGGAAGCTCCCACTAGCTGGGGTATGGTCTAATTGGAACGAAAGGATGAATAGGCTCATTGCAAATTTACTCGTATGATAGAGCATTGCGTGAGCCGGAAATGGAAGTCTCTAAGCTAGACATTTTATCCATCAGCATTTTGATTATATCTGCTGACAGATTCGTAGGTGGAGCGCCCCCTAGATTATAAAACACTTGAAAGATATTTGGAGGGGCATATGATGTGGATGGTTGCATAGACGTAACATATGGATAGCTGGTTATGGGAGCAAAAGTTAGAGCCAAGGGCACTTGTGTTACAGGGTTGGTTGGCACAAGTTGGATAGGAGCTGTCAAGGATGGTTGAGGCATGGCTACGCTTGTTGACGGGTAAACGGTTACTCTTGTATTTATTGGTGCAAGAGTAGGGGGAATAGAGACTAGAAGGTTTTGGAAAGGTGTGGGGTTCGGTTGAGTGACTTGAGGTTGAGGGAGTATCGGAACCCCCATGGAGGTAGGTTTAGATGGAGAGGTTACGTTTTGGAGGTAAGACACGGTTGAGTTATTGGTGGAGGTGTTGTCTAGTGGCTGAATTGTAGGGGCCGTTGATGTGGTTCTTGTGTCAACTAAGGAAGTCGACATCCCATAGATTGGGTTGCTGAGGGAGTCTCGCGTTTGGCTATTCACGAGATAGTATTGTAAGGCTTTGACGTTAAGGTCCAAGAATCGTGCAAAGTCTTGGTCCCCTTCTGGGATGATAGGAGTTTGAGGCGGGGTTGGGTGAGTTGGAGTTCTTTCAGTCTCCGAGTTGAACTCCATTATAGGACTAGTTATAGATGGTGAAGGTGGAAGTGGTTGTTGGCTAGCGTGGTCAATAAGGGCCTTGGTTTGACTGCATGTCAAAACCATTCAAGGCAAGAAAGGGTCAGGTTTCAGAAAACTGTGTTCTGTCAGTCTCAGAAAACCAGAATGGATGTTTAGACAGTTAGAAAGTTGGATTTTATGCTTGCTATTTTTGGAAAAATAAAATAGACAGAGACCGATGTCAGTAAATAAATTGATGTCGATGAATAAGACTGCCGATGTCGGTCAGATGACCGATGCCGGTACAAAAAAGTTGCCGATGTCAGTTACAGGACCGATGTCGGTTTCTGCATTTTCTAGAAACTCAGAAAAAAAGTTTTTGGAAATGGAGAAGACGTCCTTACCAGCTCAAAAAAGACAGATAAAAATAGAAAATATGATGATGACAGATAGAGCCTAGCGTTAAGTCCCTAGAAACAATTTTATTAAGATCGTGTGGCTTATGCCTTAATATGATGTTTGAGGAAGTTGGCTGTAAGAAGGATCCTATAATAGGCAATCTAAAGATGGTTTTAGGTATGTTAAGGTGCTAAAAAATATGTATTAGCTTCCGTACAGGCCTGGTGCTAAGGAGCAAGCTCCCCTCACTTCACGATTCCAGTGGTTAGCTGGTTTCGCTTAGCCAAAATATACTTTCACTATAGTTTAGACTCTGCCAGAGAACAGAGTTGGCCTTCCCCTTGGTGGTGAAATCCAAGTAGGATTGCCGGGTTGGGTAAGGTTGTCCGCTGGGTGATGAAATCCCAGTCGGGCCTTGTCTCAAGTGAGTTTGATGTTTAATTGAGTGCTTGTGGTCTGGTAGTGTAACATCAAGTGATCTACGGTTTATTCAATATGCGTTTGACTAATTACTAAGTGTGGACTAGAGAGATGCAAGAAAGCAAGAAATGGGATGCAATAAGTTTTAAAACCCCAAATCGAAATATTGAATTGGAATGAAGACAAGTTGGAGAAAGGGTTGAGGAGAATGATTTTTTTTTTACTAGTCTAGAAATGCAAGAAAAAGTAAGAAAGAGCTCTTTTTATTTCCTGCTTATGATTTTTTTTAGAAAAGAAGAAAGAGGTGAAGGTTAAGAAACCTAATGCAACTAAATGAACAAAGAAGAAAGGGAACCCAAGGAAGGCCCTAAAGGGGTCCCACCGGGCGTGCCAGAATGTTTCTATTCAAATTTTGTTTTTCAATTTCAAAGGATTAAGAAACTAAAGAAAGAATGGTCAAGGCTTGTGTACCTGGATAAAGTCTGCGCACCGTAATCCAGATGCTGTGAGTACTCCTCTTTCGCTGTGGAGGAATGACACCTGCAAAGAAAAGAAGCTTGGACAAAAGAAGATGTTAAATAGACAGATGGTGGGTTTTCAAGCAAAAGCTTGATCCTAGAAGTATGAAAACTTCCTTAAGGGATATAAACCCACTAGTCAACAGAAAGAAATGTCTGATAAATAGTAGAATACCTGGATAAAGTCTACGCACCGTAATCCAGACGCTGTGAGTACTCTTTGGCTGTGGAGGAATGACACCTGCAAAGAGAAGAAGATTGGACAAAAGAAGATGTTAAATGGACAGATGGTGGGTTTTCAAGCAAAAGCTTGATCCCAGAAGTATGAAAACTTCCTTAAGGGATATAAACCCACTAGTCAACAAAAAGAAATGTCAGATAAATAGCTGAATAATTAAGAACTGAAAGTGATAAAGAAATGGAATGAAAAAGAGAAGCAAAGACTTACTTGAAAGATGCTGTCGGATTGATCACAGTCACCGGCGTCGGTAAGCCTACCGGCGTCGGTTGGTCAAGGTGCCGATGTCGGTTAATATGCCGATGTCAGTTGGGGTAATGACCGGCGTCAGTTGGGGCAGAAGTCTTTGGTCGAGGTCTGGGTTGGTCTATAGTCTGTGGAAAATGTTTGGTTAGGGTCTGGGTTTATTTGAATAGTCTATGAACAGAGTCTGATCAGGGTTTTGGTCTGTGGACAAAGTTTTGGGCTCAGTTGAATGGTCTGGGGTCTGAGTCTGAGAGTCGGGTTAAATGGGCAGAATGTATGATCCGAGAGGGGACGGGAGAAATAGGGAGGTGGACAAATCAAGATTTGGGTCTGAGTTGATTAACAGTCTAGTCTAGGGAGATATTGCTTGAAAGAAATAACTGAAAAGAGAATAAGAACACAGACAATATACTTACCTGTGCCTTGTGGAAGGTGTGCTACCGATGATTCCCATACCTGTTGTTGATGTAGCTTGTATGGAGAACCTATTGTTGAGGGAGAACCTTGAAGCTATTGCTACACCTGAGGGAGAGAGAGTGGAAGGTTTGATTGAGAGATTTCACAGATTGACGGATAGTCCAAGACTAGGATTCCTGATTTGCTTTCAGAGATTTTCTGATTTCTGATTCGGATCCTCAAAAGAGTTTGAAAGACTGGTTAAGTATAACCGACGTCAGCGATTCCACCGGCATCGGTCGACACTTGGCCGACGTCGACGGGGTTAGAACGGGCAAAAAGAGCCACCAAGCCCATTTTTCTTCCACCAAGTGCCCTGTCCGTTGGGGAATGTCGAGGATTGTGCTAAATACGCACGGGAGTTTGTTAGGTGGTTAGAAGAATTAGGAATAGATCTTGAGTGAGTCATAGGAGGAGAATTAGTCTAAGGTGAGGTGTCCCAGGCGAGGTGTCATGGGTGATGTGTCCAAGGAGGGGGGTTAATTCAAAATAAATTAATTATTTTAAATTAGTAATTGTTAAGAAGGGGTTAAGGGAGAAAGTGACCAAGGGTTAGACACTTTTTAGGTGTCTACACTCATTCATATACTTGAGATTGTTCTCCATGGTTTTTCCCATATTAAGTTTCCATATTAAATATGGTGTCTCTCTCTATCTTGTGTGGTGTTTATTATTTCAGTTTTATTGCATATCTTGAATGTATGTTAAAGTGGAATTTAATTAAGCAAAAGTTTATAAGATTTATTATATACTGACTCATCCCCCCTCTCAGTATATCCCATGCTTAACAAAAATATTGAATGAAGTAGATATTTTGTGAATATTATAGCATATAGAAACCCCCCAAAGTGGATATTGAACATGGAAAGGGATCCAACATTGATGCATACGGTCTAGTCTCAAAGCACCCTTGCACAGTCTATATTGTAAAGGGCATGTCTTGAAGATGGAAAGAGTTAGAGGTCTTATTATTGGATTTATAAGATAAATTAAGGTATGGATCATCCTCACAACTTGGATAATCCCATAAAATACTCTTTTTTATAAAAAGATAGGGGAAAATGCCTCTTTTTTTAATCTCAGAGGTAGGGTAATTTTCCCTTGCATGAACCCTACAAGTTTGGGAATTAAAGATGGAGGATGAGCCAAATAGTGTAGGGACCCTTCAAGAAGGTTGGATAAGTTGAAATAAATCTGAATCAAAATGAATAAACTTACATATAATAAGGAAACAAAGTAGGATGGTTTTGGCAACAAGGTTTGCAGGTAGACCTAGTGAGCAAGGTACAAGCCTAACCCCAAATGAGAGGTCACTTTAAATTTTAACCTTTGGTAAGAAATATAATGCTTTGGATCACATTAATGGAAGTGAAAATGTGAGGTATGTAAGGCCAAAAAATAGTTTTGAACCACAAAGTTATAGGTAAGGCCTATTAAACCTAATCTAGGCTTAGTACCTAGAAGTAATCCATCATCATTTTGGGGATAAAAGGACATTGAGGCCATGAAAAACATGTTTATTGGAATCCATAAGAGGTGATTGAGCCTTTATTTTATATAAAAATGCATCAAGAAGATAGTTCTTGGTTTGAAATACACACAGGCTTATGCAAACTACTAGAATGACTCAAATGGCCAACTTGAAGTGCTTGGAACTTACATGAATATTTAAATGGAGACCTAAGGTGTTTAGATAAATTAGAGACGGTCCAAAATAAGCATTCAGTTGCATTATTTTAGGATTTCAATGTGTATTCTCTATGAATAAATGTTAAGACCTGAAACTGCTAGAAACCCTCACAAACCCTCCCCAAGGACCCGATTGGGAAGTTAAAGCAAAAAGAGAATTAAAATGGGGTAAATTAACCCTAAGGACAAATTAGAGATTTATATTAATCTCTAAGGACCTGACACATGGGATTAAGTTGTACCCTACTTATATGGATGGTGTAAAATAGGGATTTCTTTAATAGATTTATGTGTTTTGTAGGTGTGGAGAAGTTTTAGATGAATAAAAGATGTTGTTTTACCTCATTTATGACTTCATTAAGTGCATGTTGTGGTTGTTGGTATTGTATAAGTGTATTTTGCTTGCCTTGACATGTTATCCTTCCTAGTGCCTTGTGTAGTTAAAAAACTCTCTTTTGTAGGTCAGTAAGAAGTGTCTAATGTGGATTGTAGTTATACTGAGTAGCTCATTCATTAGTGTTTCTATAAGACCTATTGTTTAAGTCCTCCTAGCCTAAGCTCTCTTCAAGACACCATTCTTGAAACATTGATGTAGAATAGGAGTGTTTATTGGATGAAGTGTATGTGTAGGCTTCTCTTTAGTTCCAAGTGCATTGTAAGTGGTGTGAGTAGACCAACTATTTGGTGTATCACCTCCCCTATATTATATTTGTTTCAGTAATCCTTATCCATTTTCATCCCCCTAAATTTAGTAGTAGGTTTGATCTATAGTGTTAAATGAAGGGAACTATCCCTAATCTAGAGATCCACCTCAAATTTGGGTCAACTATAGCCCTGAGGTGGTTCAATTATGCCACTTGAATGAGGAGAGACTTTTCATCTCCTCAAGGGGTGAAAATTCAAGTGAAAATAGTTTATGGCATGCTCAGTGGGATTGAATAGTCCATTCCTTGAGAAGTTTTGGTGTTATCCTCAAGATATTAGCCTTTAAAGGCAATTCCACTAAGCACCAATGGTGAGTCCAAGCATAAATCTACTGGTTAAGAAATCCAAGTACTCTAATTTAAGTTGTTTTCTTGTTCTATACACTTCTCAAGAATGATTCATGGATTATTTTGATGTTGAATTTATCTTAACATAAGTTGGTGAGACATATCCATCTTTGCCCATTCTTTGTCAATATGAACAAGTCCTTGGCCAATCTTGTCATGATTTGTATGAATCCTGTGTTGCCTATAATTAGCCCTATCAAGCTTATGTTTCACCTAGTTCCTCTCCAAGTCAATCCATTACAAGTTTTAAGAAGACTCTCATTGGTTATAAGGACTATATGCTAGACCTTGATACTAGAAATGGTTGTGGTCAAGTCATCCCTAGTGATTGTATTAAAAGTGTGAGAGATGCCTTAGAGCTAATCAAGGGAGAATGGATGCCCATTGAGAAAGATAATTCGAAAGGTCTTATGGGTAAAATGATTGATGTTTGTAGGTTAATTTCCCATATAGAATAAAGTTTGAAAGTTCATGAGTGAGCTCAATATTAGTAGATACAATACACCCCACATTAGCCTTCAAGTGTGTCAACTATACCCATTCAAAATGCTAATCCAATCATGCTTCAAAATGTCACAAGTATTTCATGCATTACCTAAAGTTTTCCTTCTTAGAAGTCCATCTAAGAGGGTAGCCAAAGGAATGAAGACACCATTGCTGAGCAAGTTGATCCATTTCACAACTTGATTGGAGGAGATTTTGAGAGAATAAATTTGATGTCGGAGGCCCATCTTGACAAGGAGATTGAGATGACAAACCAACATTTGACATAACCCATCATGGTACCAGAAAGTGAGGCTCCTAATCCTACCTCCACAAGTTAGAGACAAGATTCTAATCCTAAGGAAACCCCAAGTTTCCTAAGCCTATCATTTACCCCTACATTTGTATCTCAACCTCGTGAAGAATCTCTTAAGGCTATCTTCTTAAAATGAAAAGAAGTAGTGGCAGCTTGTGGAAAGAAGGATAACGAATGTCTAAGTGGAAAATTTAGAAGTGAAGATAAATCTAAACCTATTCCCACCCCTCTTAAGGAAGAATTTTTCCATTCATCTCAACTTCCTTCTACTTACTTTCCCAATGAAGATTCTATCTCCCCCCAAGAGAAGCTATTTCAAGAAAGGCTTGTAAAAGAATTGAGGAATTAGAATTCAAAATGTAGAATCTCTCATCTATGCAAGGAAATATTGAATCAAATGATTTTTTTAAACCTAATGTGGATTAGATAATTGAGGAGAAATTAGATTCTAATGATGAATATTGCTTTGCTCCTTGGAAGCCTTCTTGGGCTAAAGTTATTGGTTTTGAGATACATAGTATTGGCAACACTAAGAGGGAAAAGGAGATGGAAATTTCAGATTTGATTGATCATGAGGAAGATCTGACTTCTTGTGAAGAAACATCAGATTGTGATGATGGGGAAGAGGAGCTTACTTGTAGCGAAGAAGAAGCTTTGGAAGAGGTTCTTTTGGATTCCAAAGAGGAAGAAGTTTCTCTTGTTTTTCACCTGCATGATGATGACCAAAAAGAGGATGATGACTTGTGGTAGAGATTTGAAGATATTTTAAAGGAATTTGAAAGCCCCAAGGAGCCTAAAATTCATTTTTAGATGATATTTTTCAAGAAGAAGACATTTGGAAAACACATATGCAAATGTTCATAGAATATGAAGATAGTAAGAAGGCAAGACTCCTAATAACACAAACCCAAGATATTGAGGAGAAAGTATGTGTTGAGAGGTATCATCATTAAGAGGCTCTAAACCATGATGGATTAATCCATGATGACTATGAATCTTTTGAATTTAGTTTGAAAATTCATTATATAACACATATAAAGCTACTCCTACAAACATTAACAAGGAGTTTGAACAAGAAACATTGCTAGAATGCTATAACACAACACTTCTTGAAGGTTTTGAAGGAGTAGTAACAAAAGAGAAGAACAATGAGACATTTTAAGAAGAAAAAAACATTCAAGAGGTTGTTTTATTCATGGGAATGCAAATCTACCATTACGAGACAAAGGAACAATAGTATGAGGTATCTTTCCAAGGTCAAGAAGAGTTAATTTACCTTGGAAACTTGTTTGAGATGACTCTATCACAAGACATGCCAAGCCAAAGAATAAGAGAGGAGCATGAGCCATCTAGCACTACATCCAAAAGCAAGCATGCTTGGCATCCTCATTCATCTCATGAATAAAGAGATTCAAGGTATTTTCATTTTGATCCAGGAAGGGAGGTATGTTTGGTTAGATGTACACAATTAGTTTGTTTTAAGCTATGTCTTGTGTTCCCTAAGTGCTTAGTAGCACAAGTGTGCCTTTGAATTATGTTATTTCTTGGTCTTGGTGTGAGTTTGTCATGATTATCCTCTCCATAGGTTTTTCATGGTTCTCTTAGTTTTTGAGGTCTCAAAATTTCAATAAGCCTCTTCTAGGCTTATTAGTACTTACAGATTAGTTTCCCCCTTCATGATGAATTTCATTTTTGAGAGGAGGTTATTAAAGATTGTTTCAGAGTTTATTTTGTGTTTATCATACATTTGGGAGGTTCATAAAAATTTCAGATTGATTTCAAGCATTTTATCAATATACATATGGCTTCAATTCTTCCTTATTTCCCACTCCTGCAAATAGTCACCTACAGTTGTCTCAAACAAGAGTTTCTAGGAGTGTGTACAGAAGGGTGAAATAATGTCATGCTACAATTTTTGTTTCCATCATAATAAAGTCTTGATAGGCTCATAAAATATACTATAATGGTAATATAGGAGTATGGAACCAACTTGATAGCTAATATGATTTTTGTGAACTTTTTCCTTGAATTGATAGAATAGAGAGCTCTACCCCTTTTGGGGATTTGAAATTGATCCAAGTGGATCTCTCCATTTTTTAAACAAATGAAGCCTCCATACTTTGATTAGAATGATTTCAAAGTGTAGATCTTTTTGGGATATTTTTTATTCTTTTCATGGTTTGCAAAATGGACACTGTATGCAAAAGATATGGTCCGTTGAAGTTCTGATGTGACATGGAAAAAATGTGGTGTCGCAAGATGATGTGGCACAATGTGGACACACCAAGTGGTTCAATCAGGGGGAAACACATGGAATTTCTTAGCGAGGGTTGAAATTCCATAGAAACCCCACCAATGTGGGATAATTATTGTAAACACTTTGTAATATTTCCTTGGTAATTATTTGTAATTTACAATTACCAAGCCCCATTAAGCAACATGGGAGAATTGGGAGAATACTTTCCATGTAGTACCACATGGAAGACTGAAGACCAAGTCACCACTAAATTTTGGAATTTATTCTAAGCTCAAAGACTGAGTATCATGCCAAATACACTTGGCCTTGCCACATATGTTGAGATTGAAGGCTGAGTCAATATTCCATATGCCCAATATTGGATACAAGACCGAGCTATATGCCTATTTATGTTGGCATTCAAATTTAATAGATAAGCCAAGTTGGTACAACACCAACAAACCCATGCTATGTTATGTGCCTTGATCCGACCAAAAAAGGTGTCGGTATTATGCAAGGAGGCCACCAACAATTTTAAAGCTATCAAGTCGTTTCCTATTTGCCAATGTGGGATAATGAGATAACCCAAGTGCCCAAAAAGGGAGGCTGAAAAATTGAACCATGGACCTCCCATACAAAAGGGATAAGTCTTGATTGACCAAGCTATGGGCTGGGAAACAATATGAAAGCTATGAACTTATATTTGAATGTAAGCATTCAACAGACTGTGTATGGAAGAATTATAGACCAATTTGCTATATTTGGTCATTTTGGAGCCCTTAGAGGCTAAACCAGAGCTTAGAGTAAACTAAAAATTGTTTAGAATTATGATACTCTTTGTAAAGTATATTAATTTTCCCATTTTTGAGAATTGGTGACATCATTTTGAGCTACGTAAGTTGCCAATTTTGATTTGGAGAAGCCTTTGTGTGTGATTAAGGAAGGTGAAGGATGTGTTGAGTTAGCTAAGGTCTTTGAAAGGTCTGAAACACTATTTTTGAAGATAGTAGATCTATTTTTTTGATTTTAAGTATTATTTTAGCTTGAAAATTTAGCAACATTAATGGATTGGTTCGATAATAACTCGGGGACATAGGAATTCTGAACCTCAAAAATAATTTTTGTGTTTTGATCTTTGAATTCATTTTTGAATTTTAGTTTTAGTTAATTTGTAGATTATAATCTTCAAATTTTAATAAGAATGCAAAATTTAATCATTTGATCATTTATAGGAATTTGAGTAAATTGGGAATTTGGAAAAATTTGATGGTTTCAAAGGATAAATGATGTGAACTTTCAATTCACCTATATTTCAATTTTGAAACTTGATTTGAATCATATTTTAATAAGTTTTTAATCATTCCAACATCTTATGTGTTGAGAAATATCTGCTTCTAATTCAGTTTAAAGTTTGGAATTGAGAACTTAAGAGATCTTGGTAAACATTTATAAAAAGTAGTGAAGTTGCTAATGGTGTTTACAGATCAAATTTTGGTATCAGAGCAGTTGATCAACATGATTTAATAGTTGGTTGTTATTTTTGATTCTATTTTAGCATTTTTTTTTATTTTTGTGATTCGATATGTGCAATGGGCAAGTTGTCAAACAGAGCCGAGCTTGATGAGCTTGAAGCATATAACCAACAGATCCAGGAAGTGAATATTTTCCTGAGAGCTTGATTGTATTCCTTGGATGAGGAGATTTCCCATTTTAAAATTGAGTTATGAGCCAAGGATGAGCTCATGGAAAAACTATAGAATGGTGGACAAGTGAAGGATTTTCCTTCCACTATAGATGCAGGCACTATGACAGATGAAAACATTGTAAGTGATTGTAAGTCATCAATTGATTTTCCTTCCCATGAAGAATCTATTAATAATGATTTTGGTAAATTTTAACAATATACAAAAGGAATAGGTTCAAAATTACTTGTTAAAATGGGATTTAATGGAAAAGGCTTGGGAAAATATGGTCAAGGTGATACTAACCCCATTCAGGGAGAGAATAAGCCTAATCATGTAGGGTTAGGATATAGATATGGTATTCAAAATGAAAAAAGTGAATGCTCTAAGAAAGTAGAAGCAAGATGTGCTATGGAGAAGTGTAAACCATCTGGGATGGAAGGTAAAGCATATTATTTTTGTCATACTTGCAATAATGTTGGTTCTAATTCTACTAGACAACATAAATATTCTAATGTTCCTTTTGATTATGGTACACAAATTTTTTGACACATTTATCCATGCAGTTTTTGTGGATTGTCTAATCATTGTGTAGCCAAATGTTGGAAATGTAAATCTTTGTTAAGAAAGATTTTGAAAGACTATTCTCCTAGATAGAGTTCTGAGAGTAGCAATAAGAATATGTTTTCTAAAAGAGTGGACAAAATGTTTTGTACTCATTGTAACAGAAGTGGACATCACGTTGAAAAGTTTTGGAGACTTCAACCATCACACCATCTTGGTAATGGTAAGATTAAGATGGTTTATAAACCTATAAATAAGGTAATTAGTGAAGTTAAATCAACCCATACAAATGTTACTAAATCCACTAAAGAAATCTCACCAACTAATCAAGAAAATCTGATTAAGAGGGTTGGTAAATTTTTTTTTGACTTTCTTGTTGTCATGATTAGTGGATTGATAAATGTAGAAAGGACATTTACCATGCTTGGAATGTTGATATGGTTTATTGGAGTGGCTTGTAGAGAAAAACCAAGGGACAGGTTTAACATACTTGGATTATTTTCTCATGTTTGGGATTTTGAAACTTCATTTTTAAACCTTGACAATAGTATATGCAATTTATATGGGCATGAGCAGTATGTCTATTTTGAGAAATTTTAATTGTAGTTTATATGTTGTCTTTTATATTGTGCAAATAGAGGCTTATAAGACCCTTTATGGGCACCGTTTGTAATTGTACTAATTATACAAACTATTTGTAGCCATACATGATATTTGCACATTCTATAAGACCCTTATTCATTTTGGGAATTTTATTGTAACTGTCAATTGTGGTTACAAATAGCATGTAAAATTATTACACTAACAAATTGGTATGCAGTTGCACTTGTGAACAATTTGTAGTGATTGGCAGATGCACCATTTTTGAGATGCAACATTTGAGCAAGCAACTTATTTCTATCCACAATGTGGTAATGGGTAGATATTTGTTTTTCACTAACATTTCAAGGATTCAATTTGAATGTTGAATCATTACCATGATATGTTGCAGTGATGTTTTTACAAAAGCATTTTAATGGAGACCATGCTTTTGGGGTCCAAAAGTGCTTAGTGGAGAGGTTTGATCCAGGTGGATCTCTCCATTTAAAAAAAAAATTATCCATATTCTAATCAAAATGATTTCAAGGAATAGATCTCATCAAGATCTTTTCAAAGCTTTTTGTGGTTTGCAAAATGGACACTGTATGCAAAAGATATGGTCTGCTGAAGTTATAATGCGACTAATAAAAAATGTGGTGTCACAAGATGACATGGTGTAATGTGGACATGCCAAGTGGTCCAATTAGGGGGAGACACATGGTAGTTCTTAGCGAGGGTCAAAAGTTCATAGAAAACCCACTAATGTGGGATAATTATTGTAAATGCTTTGTAATATTTCCTTGGTAATTATTTGCAATTTATGATTACCAAGCCCCATTAAGCCACATGGGAGAATCGAGAGAATACTTTCCATGTAATACCATGTAAAATACCAAAGACCAAGTCACCAATGAATTTTGGCATTTATGCTAAGCTTGAATACCGAGTACCATTCCAAGTACACTTGGCCTTGCCACATATGTTGAGATTGAAGGCCGAGTCAATATTCCATATGCCCAATATTGGATACAAGACCAAGTCATATCCCTATTTATGTTGGCATTCAAAGTTAGAAGATAAGCCAAGTTGGTACAATACCAACAAAACCATGCTATGTTATGTGCCTCGAGCCCACCAAAAAGGGTGTCAGCATTATGCAAGGAGGCCGCCAACCATTTTAAAGCTATCAAGTTGTTTCCCATTTGCCAATGTGGGATAATGAGATAACCCAAATGCCCAAAAAGGGAGGATGAAGACTTGAACCGTGGACCTCCTATACAAAAGGGATAAGTCTTGACCAACCAAGCTATGGGTTGGGAAACAATATGAAAGCTATGAACTTATATTTGAATGTAAGCATTCAGCCGACTGTGTATGGAAGAATTATAGACTAGTTTGTTGTATTTGGTCATTTTGGAACCCTTAGAGGCTGAACCAGAGCTCAGAGTAAACTACAAACTTATTTATAATTATTATATGCTCTATAAAGTATATTAATTTTTCCATTTTGTATAATTTATGACATCATTTTTATCTATGGAAGTTGCCAATTTTGATTTGGAGAAGCCTCTGCCTGTGATTCAGGAAGGTGAAGGACGTGTTGAGTCAGCCAAATTCTTTTGAAGTTCTAAAACACTATTTTTTTAGAGAGTATATCTATTTTGTTGATTTTAAGTATTATTTCAGCTTGAAAATTTAGTAACATTAATGGATCAATTTGATAAGAACCTGGGGATGTAAGAATTCTGAACCCCAAAAACAATTTCAGTGTTTTGATCTTTGAATTCATTTTTACTTTTCAGTTTTAGTTAATTTTTAGATTATAATATTTATATTTTAATAAGAATGCAAAATTTAATCATTTGATCATTTACAGGAAATTGAGTAAATTGGGAATTTGGAAAAATCTGACTGTTTCAAAGGATAAATGATGTGAACTTTCAATTCACCTTTATTTCAATTTTGAAACTTGATTTGAATCAGATTTGAATCAGTTTTTAATCATTCCAACATCTTAAAAGTTGAGAAATATCTTCTTCCAATTTAGTTTAAATTTTGGATTTGAGAACTTAAGAGATCTTGGTAAACATTTATAAAAAGTAGTGAAGTTCCTACTGGTGTTTACGGATCAGAAATAAAAGAGAACATGAATTTTTAAGTTGAAATATTTTAGTATTACTTAAAATGGTTTAAGGGAATATTTTAACATCATAAAAAATAAATTTTAAAGATAAAATAACCTATAATCAGTGTCCCTAAAGTGAGAAACATAGTCGATGCTTAACACAATCAGGCATAACCATCATCTTATGAATTCAAGAGAATGAAAGGGAATAAAAGGGTCAAGGGGTTAAAATATTGAATGAAGTAGATTTTTTTTAATATTATAGCACATAAAATCCAACCCATAGTGGATATTTAACATGGAAAGGGATCCAAAATTGATCCATACAGTCTACTCTCAAAGCCCCCTACATAGTTTATATTATAAAGGGCATGTCTTGAAGATGGAAAGAGTTAGAAGTCTTATTATTAGATTAAAAAGATAAATTTTGGTATGGATCATCCTAAAAACTTGGATAACCCCCTCCAAGACTTGATATTGATAAGAGGATAGGGGAACATTCCTCTATTCTATCTTAGATGTAGGGTACTTTTCCCTTGTATGAACACTACAACTTTTGGAATAGAAGATGGAGGATGAGCCAGAAGGTGTAGAGACCCTTAAATAAGGCTAGATAAGTTTAAATATATTTGAAGAAACATGAATATCCTTGTAGATAAGAAGGAAATAAAGTAAGATGGTCTGGGCAATAAGGTTTCTAGGGAGACGTAGTGAGTAAGGTACAAGCCTAACCCCAAATGAGAGGTCACTTCCAATTTCAACGTTTGGAAAGAATTCCAATGATTTAAACAACATTAATGGAATGTAATCTAATGTTTTCGATCCATTTTATAGGTATGGAAGTCCAACAAAGAGGTTTTAACCACAAAGTTATAGGTAAGGCGTATTATATCTAGTTTAGGCTTAGTACCTATAAGTAGTCCATCATCATTTTGGGGATAAAATGAAATTGAGACCATGTGAAACATGTTTATTGGAGTCCATAAGAGGTGATTGAGACTTAATTTTGTAGAAAAATCCATCAAAAAGACATTTTTTGGTTTGAAATGCACACAGGCTTATGCAAACTACTAAAATGACTCGAACGACCAACTTGAAGTGCTTGGAATTTCCATGAATCTTTGAATGGAGACCCAAGGTGTTTAGAGGCATTAGAGAGGGTCATTAAGAAACATTTAATTCCATTACTTTATGATTTTAATGTGTATTCTCTATGACCTGAAACTACCATAAACCCTCACAAACCCTCTCCAAGGACCCAATTTGGAAGATGAAGCAAATAGAGCATCCAAATGGGGTAAAGTGACCTTGAAACCAAATTTGACCTGTAGAGGATTGTCCAAGTACCTAACACATGGGACTGAGCTATACCCTACTTGTATGGATAGGCTAAAACAATGTTTTCTTTGATAGCTTTATGTGTTTTTCAAGTGTGGAGAAGTTTCAAATGGTACAACCACCTTGAGGAGAGAGATTGAGACTTGTTCTAAGTATCCATGTTCATTTATTGAGATATCTAATCTCTTAATTGTGTCTGCTACCTTCTTCATCTTATCTAGTCATAGTGAACAAGTGGTGAACACTTAGGTGAAAATGGTGAAACTCCAATTAGGAAGACTTTTAAGGCTTGATTCATGAACCTGATGACTTGGACACTCTTTACAGGTGTCATTCCTCCTTTTACATAGATCAGATTATAGAATTGGAATTTTTTGAGTGCCAAGTGTGAGAGGTTCACGAGAATGAGTCATTTATAATTATTGGAGATGATTTCTCATGGATAGAATAATGTGGATGATTAGGGACCATTTCAATGGATGTAGGGGATTGTTAGTAACCCCTCCCCCTTAGATCAATCATCATACTTGACCCTATTCAATGATGAGGTAGTTTTGTGGAGGTAAATCATGAGGGTCATTTCATGTGTAAGAAAAAGAACATTTATGCCACATATGGAGAAATTTGATTATTTGAGAGACATTTATCCATATTTTCCTTAAAAACCTATCTCATGCCTAATTATATGACTATTATAACTCTTATTTTCTTCATAAGTCTCTTAGTGACTCTTAAGCTTCACCTTCTCTCTTTTATCTCATAATTTCTATAAATACTAGCCTTTATGGATGTTGTATGGATCTCTCCACCTGACTATGGTGAATCCCTACTCAATTTGCCTTGAACTAATAAATAATGTTATTTTAACTCATCCATGACTTCATAAAGTGTATGTTATGGTTATTGGTCTTGTACAAGTGTATTTTCTTACCTTGACATGTTATCCTTCCTAGTACCTTGTGTAGTTTGAAATCTCTCTTTTGAATGTTATCAAGAATTGTCTAATGTGGATGAAAGTATAGTGAGTATCTCATTTATTAGTGTTTGTTGAAGAGATATTATCTAATTCCTCCTAGCCTAATCTCTCTTCAATACCCTATGCTTGAAACATTGATGTAGAAGAGGAGTGTTTATTGGATGAAGTGTATGTGTAGGCTTCTCTTTGGTTCCAAGTTCATTGTAATTGGTGTGAGTAGACCATATATTTGGTGTATCAACTCCCCTAGATTAGATTTTTTAAAGCTATCCTTCTCCCTTTTCACTCCCCAAAAGTTAGTAGTAGGTTTGATCTATAGTGGTACATCAAGGGAAATATACCTAATCTAGAGATCCACCTCAAATTTGGGTCATCCACATCCCTGAAGTGGTTCCATTATGCCACTTGAATGAGAAGATACTTGTAATCTCCTCATACAAGTTTAAGTGAAAACACAAGGTGTTGATGATCATGAATAGTTTATAAATAGTGAAATTAAATAAGTTGATTTTTAAAATGGATTGAGAGACTTGGGAGAGATTTGAGAGAATCTTATGTGTGTGAATTATGGAGTGAAGGGGTAGATTTTCCCATGGATGAGTTGAAGAGTATAATAGATTAAGGACTATTTATATGACCTGTAGGTAATAATTTTGTTGGAAGAATAATTTTCTTGTTGTTTGAGTATGAATGAAGGTAAAGATTGATAATTAGAGGTCCATCATTAGGTGTTGAACAAATTAGTTCATATATGGATGTGTTATTAGGTTTTTTTATGTAATCTAAACATATAAGGGGGTTGAAACCTCCTTGTAGGGTGAAACTTGCTAAAAGTTGAGTTTTTATTGTAGCTCAGCTAGATAAGTGTTATAGCACCCTGTGGGATTTTAGTCTCACTAAATACGGATTATAGTTCCTTGATCAATTGCATCTTGTCTAAATTGGTTATTTTTTATAGG
This sequence comes from Torreya grandis, assembly GCA_037957365.1. Lineage (NCBI taxonomy): Eukaryota > Viridiplantae > Streptophyta > Pinopsida > Cupressales > Taxaceae > Torreya > Torreya grandis. Next base: position 1,305,327 of record JARHVA010002072.1, read on the forward strand.
ACAATAGTCTAATTATAGGTTCTAATGAATTTTCTCCCCCAAGAGGGTTTCCCACATATGTCATGCATTATGTGATTGATCTTGCATTATCTCTGATATGAATGATGTGTATGCTTCATAAATTCTCATGGTAATTATTTAATAACTTGAAAGGATTTTGTTTGAAGTTGGTTTTTCTAGGCTCACTAATTCACCCCTTCTCAATGATTTTACCTCTAAGATTGTACACACACAATCAAACATTGTTAACAAGTCTAAGGAGATATTGATGCAAGAAATTCACAGGCCTTAAATAAATGCTACTCCTTTTAGATTAGTTTTTTCACACTATTACTTAGGATATTATAGCTTAGGATAGTGAAGTATTCAAGGTGGATTTGGAACGCACATAAAACTATATCAAAGAAATCACTAGTACACATTCAAAATTATGAATAAAATAACTTGACTATATTAACAAATATATTCTACCAATATCTAAACAACTATTACACATCCACATATTAGTACATCAATAAAAATAATCAAGAATCCATTTACAACTATTGTACACTAAATATTATTGAAACATACAACCAACTAAAGTAATAAATAATTACACAAAAATTAGAAAGAACATACACAAACACATTCATTAATGATCAAAATTGATGTTGCTCCTATATTCAAAGTTCTCTAATCTAAATTTAAGATGGATTACAATTGTTTATAGAGACTTGGGCAAGGGGTTGCCTCATCCTCCAAGTTCATACAAGGTCATTACATGTAATAGTTAGAACATGAGTTCTAACTATAGTCCAAAACCATATAAGAGTCTACTTACAGTTATCAGTGTAAATTAGCCTTTTCCAAAGATATGAAACATTTTCATGTGTATAAAGGAACTTTTATAATTATAGTTCAAAGTGCATGGTAATACCTCATTTTATAGGTTGTGGAAAAAACTTATTGATCTTTCATATTATCCATTTTCAAATGGATCTTAGAAATATGTCTAAGATAAGTACCACTTTACCAATGTTTTAAACTAGTGACACTATTATTAGCTATGACAATTCTAATTAAACTATGTATTGTATGTCACCCATGTCTTTATATAATATCCATTTGGAAGGATTTATAGGGTCTTAACTCAAAATAATTGATAGTGTTTGATTAATTTACCTTTGAGATGCCATGTAACTATAACCTTCTCTTGTTTTATTACCTAATCTTTACTTTAATATTCACTAACTAGATTAGTTTTAATACATGTCGAACATTTTTGTGCCACTTAGTAGCTCCTTACTTATTTAAAGACCTTTGAATTTTATATGTTGATCTTGAACCATCAATCATCTATTCTCAAGTTAACACAATTTGTATGTCTTAGGGCTTTGACTCATTAACTCTTGCAAGATTGACACTTGTCATGTCCTCATTCATTTGAAAATTATCTATCAATCTTGCACTATCATATTAAATATATGGATCAATGTTGGCAATTGATCTATCTATGTCCACTAACCTTGAATTTCAAAATGGCTAATTTATGAGATTAAATTTGACATTTGCATGACCATCAAGGACATCCTCACGAATGTCAATGACATCCTCACGAATGTCAATGACATCCTCACGAATGTCAATGACATCCTCACGAATGTCAAAATTTAAAATAATGTCATTTTATTATTGAGACTATATTTGACATTTGTGTGGTCATCAAAGACATCCATAAGACCATCAAATTGACTTAACTCTCTATGAGTTGGACACTTATCATTTCCTATATCATTTTGCTTCATATGTGTGTGACTTGGCAAATACTCAGGGCTTCTAAGCTCTTGAATTATTGAACCTATGGAAGAGCTCATAGACCATTGATCTACTATCTGAGTCTCTTGTGATGGTGACACTTGTCACCCTTTTAGGGATTTTTGACATTTTAACCATTGCACACATCATTTGATCATTTGGGCCTGAGCAAATGCATGTTATAAGTTATTGGCTTGGAATTTTTGACTTTTTACTTTGATCATGCAAGTATGTCACTTATTATCTCTCTATTTAGTCTATTATTATGTGTTGGTTCCTATTTATACACCTCTATTGCTCAGCCTTACAAACTTAGCAAAGATGGAAAACCTACTTAATGTGTTATTGTTATCGAGGATGGGTTTGACATCATAACTAGACCAAAATGTAGAAAATGACTGGGAAGAACCTATAAAGGGTATGGCTAGTTCCCTACCAATTTTGGCTTTACCTAAACCATCTTCAGAGAACCTAAGGGGTAGCTTCACTCATATTAAGGGATTCTATGATTCAATCTTCATAAGAATTATTGACACAAATGAATACAAGTCTAATTAGAACACAACCAAGCTTGCTTAAGCCACCCTACAAGGTTTGTCACATAGAAAAAGTAAATGTTCTAGGTCAAGAAGAAGCTACTAAAGATATACATGGATATGATTTCAAATTTTATTCTACAAAATCTTCAATAACAAGGGGATGAATAGGAGATTGAAATACCGATCTTTAATGCACAAAATGAAAACACATGATAAGTACACAATATTTATGTGCACATAGGTAAAGAAAAATTCAAATATGTAGAGGGCATGTTGTATTTAGGGTAAAATAGGGTAAGACAAAAACTATCAATTAATAGAGATTAAGAGTAGAGGGTTAACATATGAGCACAAAAAAGTTCAAGTAAAATGTTATGTCATCTTTACCATCAAATGCACCATATACCTAACACAAATGAAAATGAAATCATGCATAGGTGATATCCTTTAGGAACCCATTCTAATTAAATCTATCATCCCAAGACTACCCTTAAAAAGGTTATCAAAACCCTACTCCTAAATCTCAAGGCAGAGAGGATTTTATAATCTAGACATACACTCTAAATGACCATCATAAAGATAAATACATCAGATCACCAATTAACTAAGCATGTAAAACACAAATTTATAATTTAGTGATATAAAGAGAATGGAAGCCACAAGAAAATTTCATTTATCAGTTGAATTTTAAATGATTACAATGTGTATTAAACAAAAAAAAAGATCAACACAGTACAAGAAATTTTTGTAACAAGGGAAACATATGTAATGCTCTCAAAGCTTGCCAATGATTTTAAATAAGAAATAAATTTGACACTAAAAGGTTTTACATAGTGATAACTCTTCAAGGCTATAGATCTTGACTCAAAAATTTAATTGACCCCTATAAAGGGACATACCCCCTTTTACTTATACAATTGAGTTAAGCCTCATATATTCCTAAAGATGCTCTAGCTAGAAGATTCCTTCATGGGATTGGAGTATATTATACCTTATAACAAACATGATTCCTTGGATTATGTGCATTCTCTTATGATGATGGAAAAATTGATCCTCCGCCTTGATCCTCCGGTTTGTTTTATAGGGAAAATTAAAATGATTTCCCAATGATGGAAAATTAAAATGATTTCCCAATGGGAAATGAGAAAAGAAAAGGGAAGAGAAAGGAGAGGTGATGTCTGCTCGAAAGAAATTGGAACATTCAATTAGATTCAATAATCAATCTGAATAATGGAATCCTTCACCAAATTGTTTTTGTATTTCATATATTACTTGAGCATGGGGGTGAGACTCCTTTAGTCTAGGTCTACTTGGTAGTTGAATTTGACTCCATATTCTTCAAGCCAAGTAGTAGTTTGTTGAAACATGGTGTAGACACCAATATTGTGTCAACCCCCTTGGTCCCTTTCTAAACGTTACTACCTCTAACCCACACTTGAACCCCTTTTATCTTAGACACCTTACCTAGACACCTCACCCTAAGACCATTTCTTACCCTATGAGTCACCCTAAGACTAAGTCATCCAAATCCTAACTACCTAAGACCTATTCTCACTCCATTCCAACTCTCTAACTCTCGTGCCTAATAAACCCATCTTTTGACTGTTATCTAATGGAAAATGAACTTGGTAGATGGAGAAATGGGAAAAGAGCTAAAAATAGCCCTTTTACCCATTCTCTAGCCACCGACATTGGTCAACTATTGGCTGACGCCGACGGGATCACCAACGTTAGTTACATTGGCTAGGCTCTAACCTTGAGTTGGCCCCCAGACTCTTTAACATCGATGCACACACTCTGAGACCAAGCATTAAAATTTGACTAATTTTCTCCTAGCTACTGAAACTCTGCACAAGTCACTCTAGATGTTGGATTGAAGACATTGTATGAGGACCTCGACATCAGCCACAATAGGAACAAGCATTCTGCCACCTCTGGTTCTTCATCTAAGAGAGCTAAGTATTCTATCTTATTTAGTATTTTAAGAATACATTGGTAATTAGTTTCCATTTGCTATTTCTAAGTACTATTGAGAGATGACCTGACTTCTTTTGTGGAGAGGCTAAAAAGCCTTCCTCTTATTCTTACCCTCTTCTCACACCTACCCTCTACTTTTGCCCTTCCTCAGACCCTATTCACCTTCCCATAACCCTGCACAAACCTCCAAACTCCTAGAAACTCTTCTGTGCATCACAAAAATATCTTGAAACCTGTCTAAGGTCCATATCCCCTATCGACATCGGCAACCTAACTGACATCAGCACCATTTACCTATTGACATCGGTAACATAACCGATGTCAGTGACTGTGCAAACTAGAAAACTTATCTAAACAGCCCAAAGACTAGACCAAAAACTTTGACCATCCTACTGAGACACTCTGACTACAGGGAACAGGTACACAATATTATACCTTTCCATTTCTTTAAGTCTTTTATCATTTCTTTTTATACAAAACTCTTTTCTTAAATAGTAGACTGTCATCCCCTATGGAGCTTTATGCTTTTGAGACCGAGCACATTGCTTGGTAGTCCACCATATATTTTTCTAACATATTCTTTATTTAAGTCTTATTCTTATTTTAGGTGTTTCCTCCATATCCAAATAGGAGCTCCCATAATGCTTGGATACAGTGCATAACTTAATCTGGGTATCAATCAAACCCTTAACCCTTAACTGTTAGTTTCATCTTCTTCTGAATGTAATTATCAAAAACGTAGAGAAACATTTTGGCATGCTCGATGGGACCCCTGGAGTTTTCCTTGGGTTCATTATTCTTCTTCTTTTGAAAAAGCAAATTTTCATATAGATGCATTAGATTCTCTTCTTGCATCCCCTCTTATATCTTTTTGTTTCAAAAAGAAACCATTAGCAGAAGTTAAAAAGAACATCTCTCTTTTTCTTCTTATCACTTCTTTCCTGCATCTTAGAGTAGTGAAAAATTCATACTCTTAACCTCTTCTCAATTGTTTTCATTTGAAACAACATATTTCAATTTGGGTTACAAACTACTAAATTTCATTCTTCCTTGGATGCATATTTAGCCCACTTAGTAATTAAAGCATTATGAATAAATCATAGTATACAAATGTTACACAACCAAACCACAATCACAATCAAATCAAACATTTATTTGAGACAAGGCCCGTCTAGGATTTCATCACCTAGTGGATACCTTACCCCACTCGGTGATCCTACTTGGACTTCACTACCAAGACAAGAACCCACTCTGTTCTCTGGTAGAGTATAAACTATAGGCAAAGTATATTTTGGCTAAGTGGCCCAACTTGGCTCTAGGTTCGTGAAGTGAAGGGAACAAGCCCCAACACTAGGCCACGTACTAAACCTAACACAAATCTTTGAGCACCAAAACACAACTTGAAACCAGCCATAGACATCCTCTCTAGGACTTGTTCTACAAGCCCAATTCCCAAACACATTCTTCTAAGGCATAAGCCACCACGACTCTAAAATTTATTCCTAGGAATCTAACATTTTAGAGGTTGCTTGCCTAATCATCTATTCTGCTATTTTTATATGACTATTTAAGCTGGTAAGGTCGCATCATTCTGAAGTCTAAAAACAATTCAAAATTTCTCCTTCCTTCAAAAACTATCAGTTTTTTGTGTGTCTAGAATTACACAGAAACTGACATCATTTTTTCCACTGATGTTGGCAACTCATCTTCACCAACATCGGTTTTTCCACCAATGTCAAAAACATTTTCCAATTGATATCGGTTAAATAACTGACATCAGTCACTGTCAATAAATTTTCTTTCCAAATAACAAGCTTAAAACCTGACTTTCTTGTTGTTAAACACAAATTCTAGTTTTCTAAAACTAAAACACACAGTTTTTTGAACCTGAATCCATTTCACCTTGGATGGTTCTGACACGCAGTCAAGCCAAATCCCTTGTTGATCACATGAGTCAACAGCCACTCCCAGCTTCACCCTTCATACCAAGTCATCTAATGGAGTATGCTTCAAATACTGAGCATACTCCTATCTAACCTACCCCCAATCAACCTCTAATTATTCCCGAAGGGGATCAAAATTTTGAGAGATTCCTTGACCACAATGTCAAGGCTCTCCAACACTATCTCGTTAGAAGCCAAATGTGAGACCCTATGGGTAACCCAATTTATGGGATGCCAACTTCTCTTACTGAAGCGGTAAAGATATCAAAAAAATCCACTACCTAACCTATGGTCACTCAGGCTATTGCCTTGACTAGTAACCCAACCATGGCTAATGTTCAAGATTTGGCCTTCCCTTCTATTTCTAGACCTACCTTCATTAGGGTTTCCGTACCCCCTCAACCAAAAATAATTCAACCAAGTTTAACACCTTTTCAAAACTTGATTATCTCTATCCCACCTACTCTTGCACCTATAAACACAAGAGTGACCACTTATCCTTTAACCAGTGTTGCCACCATCCAACCACCCTTGGCGGCATCTAGTCAAGTTGTGCCCTCTAACTTTGTGGCACAAGCCCCCTTGGCCTCAACATCAGTCCCTATGACAAACTACCAATATGTTACATCTACACAAATGCAACCAAGTATGTCATATGCCCCTCCCATTGCCTTCCAGGTACCCTATAACTTAGGGGGTGCCCCTCTTGCCAATCCATCTGCCGATCTAATTAAGATGCTGATGGATAAGATGTCCAACCTTGAGACATCTATTTTAGGCTTAAGGAATATTCATTCATATGAACAAATCTGTAATGAACCCATCCACCCTTCAGTTCCCATTTGATCATACCCTAGCCAGTGGGAACTCCCAAAATCTACTCACTTTTAGAGTAAATAGGACCCACAACAACATCTTCAAGCATTTATACATGCTTGCTACCTTATAGCACACGATGATGTGTTATTACTTTGCACATTCCCCATGTCACTTTCTGGTGCCACCCTTGATTGGTATAGCTCCATTATCAGTCATTCTCTCTTTACCTTCACTCAACTAGCTCAACTATTCATTGACCACTTCTCAATCAACATCTCCAAAAAGGTCTCCATCACGGACCTTTATTCCATTAGACAATTCGATGATGAGTCAATAGCTGACTTCATTGCCCGTTGGAGAGGTTTGATTAACTAACTCTCCTTTTCACTACCTCAACTTGAGCTCATTGAGTTCTTTTTAAGGGAATGTGCCAAGACAGCTCATCCAATTTGCAGGTTCAAACTTTCCACACATTTGATGAATCTTTCACTATGGCCTGAAAGCTTGAACTCTGCACTGTCGAAGAGGATAGAGTCAAATTGCATAGTAAAAATACCAATGCAAAATCCAATGACCCTTCTTCCAAATCTTCTTCTTCCCACTCCAAATCCAATGGATCAGCAAATGCTGTGGTCCTTAGATCATCATCTTCTACCACAACCAACCAATATGAGCCCTCCACATCATAAAACATTACAAGACAATTCCAACAATGGTATATACATCATCAATACACTCTAATAAGAGAATCATACGCTTCCATATTGGATAAACTAGTGAAGCAGGGAGTCCTCAACCTCCCTCAAATTTGACCAATCAAACTTGACCCCTCAAAAGCCATCCCTGCATGGTATAGGGAACATGACTTTTGTAACTATCATCGTGTCAAGGGTCATGACACAGATAATTGTAAAACCTTCAAAAACATTGTTCAAGACATGTTAGACAAAGGGGACCTTATTTTGGATAACCCTAATGTGCTGGCCAACCAAAACATGGATGTCTTTAGGCAACCATTTCCTAACCATCCCCCAAGTTATAATAATGTTTAGACCATGGTTGATGACCCTCAAGAATGCAACATACGTACTATCAACATGGTCTTTCCTATCATTCCTAACCAACCTCTCCCATAATTTGAAGAGGTTAGTCAATCTATTTCTCCACTATGAGTAGAAGAACCTATTTTGCCCATATCACCCCCACGTAATGAAGATCTCCCTTTACCTCATCCTCTTCTGCATGTGGATGAACCTATTTCACCTATATCACCCCCACGACATCAAGCACCACCTCTACCCATTCTTCTACCTCATGAGGAGCCTGTATTACCTGTTCCTCTTGCCTCCACCTTCCCTCTTCTTCTACCATTGGAAGAGCATACCCCATGCCCTCATGTAGAAGGGGCCATCATCCCTCTACTTCACCCTTTAGAGGAGCCTTCCTCTCTTATTTGTCCTCCACCGATGGAGGATGGTCCTCCATCCACCCCACTTTCACACGTAGGAGAGTTTACATTGACCTCTCGCATATTGGAGGATGCTTTAACGATACCAATGCCACTGGCCCCACCCTCATCCTTCTTATTACCAATGGAAGATCATACTTTCCACACTCTTAGACCACATGTAGAAGCCATGATCATCCCTGTGCTCTATCCACTAAAAGAGCCAAATTCTCCAATCCCTTCTCCATCGAGAGAAGAACTTGCCACCTCACCCACTTCAGTCGAGGAAAATCTAGTGATGGTTTTCTCTCACCTTTGGCCCGTGATTGTTGTGTCTAACACATTTTTTCTCTCATAATCACCCAAATCTTCCAAAAGACCAATTGTAAGACCTCGCGTGACCTCATCTAAACCCTTCTCTAGATTGGTAAAAAACTTAGGATTTCTCCATTCTAGGAACCTAGAACATGAGGCCATATGGGAGTGACTTAAGGCTCCCTATCTTACATATCCCACTTCATCTTGTACTACTGACTTTTCTGCAACAAATTACCCCAATGTCTCTAACGAGAATTGGGCTTTCACTTCCAAAACATCAGAAGCTCAACCTTCCATATTTGAATCAAAACCCTCACAGGCGTCCACCATGTTGAAATAGGTTAAATCTCTCAGTGTTCACCCTATATCAAGCCTTACTCACCCACAAGTGAATGTAGATTTGAACCTCGCCCCACACAGTAGTGGTCCTCGCATTGTACTAAATAAGGATGCTAAACCATGCCGGTTTACTCCTCCCCCAACCAAAAAGGTGGTATGAAAAACTACCCCACCTTCAACATTACCCTCTATCTTGGGTCCACATCCTTCCACTTTAATAGGAGTGCTCCCTATTCTAACACCTCACAAAAACAAACTACCTCTATTACTCCCTCTACCCATCAAAAACATATTTCCTCCAACAAATTTGACACCTCTTACCAAGAAAGTGTCATCTACGTGAGTGGCCACACCACCAACCAAAAAGGTGGTACGAAAACTTCCCTTACAACTCCTAAATAGAAGTTGTCAACCCCTACTGCAAGAAAGAGCGTAGACCCATTAGTGGGTTCCTATGCTTCACTATTATGCCGATTGTTGTAATCTTCTAGCATCATCCTCTCACCCATTAAGCCATACCAACCTCTCAAACCAAAACCATCTTGGTTTGACGACACTCAAATTTGTTGGTATCATCGCACACCTAGACATGACACTGAGCATTGCCGCACCCTTAAGGTTGTCATTCGCCAACACTTGGAAAAGGACACCCCTCACATTGAGGATTCCCTTGACCACTTTTTTGACAAACTACCAACACCATCCCATGCCTCCCAAACCTCCTCACTTGAATTGAGATCCCCATACAAGACTATGGTCCCTCTACCACCTTCTCCCCCTTTATTCGAAATCAACACTATTAATGTTGACACCAGGTCCCAAACCCTAAAGGATAAAGGAAAAGAGTAGGTTTTTATCCCTTTGACATATCCATTCATCAAGTCCTATCCACCACTAAAGCCTAATATTTCTATCTTGGGCACATATCAATCAACATATTCAGGGGAAATTCCTCCTAACCTCTCTATTCCACATGACGTTTAGTATAAATGACTTGTTGACTACTTGACTTATTCTATCATCCCTCCTAACCTCTCTAGCAATGGACAGTAGGCTTTTATCAAGAGTACTACTCGATACACCATGCTAGGGGGTCTTCTCTACAAATGAGGCTTAGACGACCTCCTTCTCCGATGCCTAACCTCCACTGAGACATCTCATGTCATCAAACAAGTCCACGATGGGATTTATGGGGGACATTTCAGTAGTAACTCAGTTGCAAAGCACATTCTCCGCCTGGGCTATTATTGGCCCACTCTTAACCAAGACTATAGCGACTATGTTCGGCATTGTATCAAATGCCAACAACATGCTAACCTACTTCACATCCAATATCAACCAAAACATGCCTATAACAAAAATTTGAAAGAGCGAGATTTCAAAATCAGAGATCTCGTCTTTAAAGAAAACCAACACGTGACCAATATGGAAAGAACAAAATGAGGCAAGTTTTCTCCTAATTGGCTCGGACCTTATATCATAACGCACATGGATTAGGTACTTATCTTCTATCTTCTCTTGAAAGCTGGCCAGAACCTGAGCCCCTTAATGCCTTGCATCTTTGACCATTTTATTGTTAACCAAGTAATCATTCACTTGATGTTTAACTTGAGCTCATCCCTTGAGCAACCCCCATCATCCTCATTCCTATTCCTTTCAACCCTTTTTCTCCACAAATATTAATAAACCCTTTTATAAAGCATGAATGCTTTGTCCTAATAAAAGGGAAACCCCTAAACTTCTATAAGTCTCGTCCATGACTAAAAGTTTAGTCAAAAAGAAAAAAAAACATAAAACTAGGATAACATATTAAAAGGTCATAAACTATAAATGTAGATTGCTCCCTCGAAGGATAGCTGCATTATTGTTGTAATTAATAGACTACTCCCTTGAAGGACAGCTATTCAAAGACTTCCAAACATACAAAGCAAAATATAGACCACTCCCTCGAAGGATGGCTATGCCCAAATTTTTCTACCACAAACAACACCCTCTTAGAAGCTTCCCGCATTGATCAGCTTCATCATGACCACAAAACAAAACAACATCCCCGAGTAGACTTCCTACATTGATCAGTCTACCAAAAAAAAAAACTATTAAGTCATGGACTTGCTTATAGTCGTTCTCAAGGTCACCTATAAAAGGGGCAAAGTTATCCCTGCTAAAAAGGGTTATGCTACCCTCACATATAACATAATCACACCTATTACCCCAACATACCCAAGGGATTTTGAGCTCACTTAACGTCAAGTGATTATGCTACTTCTCTAACAAAAACCAATGGTCAACAACGTAATGCATGAATGGGGCTTTTGTTTGTAAAAACCCTATCTATACTATCATTATGGTCCTTATCAATGAAAGAACAATGCGCTTTTCACTTCTTACCCACCTTCATCACATACAACCAAATAATTTTCTAACCAAACCCAACCAAACCAAATAAAACCAAAACATTTTTCAAACCATTAACATAACATCATGATTTATTTAGATGCAAATGCCAATTTGTGTTATATAAATTATCATAGCCCATTCACACTAGTTTCTATGGAAAACAATACACATGGAAACTATCAACCAAACACAATTTATGTCAAGCATATACCATCACCAATATGGAAACTTTCTGAAGCATAAATATACTCATTTCATTTTTGGCATTCACCATCACCAATATGGAAAATTGCTAGGGATGAAAAACAACACAATTTATGTCAAGCATATACCATCACCAATATGGAAACTTGCTGAATCATAAATAATCTCATTTCATTTTTAGCATACACCATCACCAATATGGAAAATTGCTAAGGATGAAAAACCACATAACCTATGTTACAGCATACACCATCACACAATATGGAAAAGGCTGTAACATCATCATACACTCATCATTTTAAGCATGTATCATCACACATATGGGAAATTCTAAAAACCCTAACATAACCAAAATAACCTATCAACCTCTTTGACTCTTCTTCCCTTTTGGGGAGAACTACATTGGCTTGAGGCCCTTAAAATAGGGGCTATGTAGGCAACACTTAGTTGACATGGGGTCTTCTGAGGTTAACTCAACCATTCATTCATTCATCTACCTGATGGACCAACTATCTAAACCAGCCTACAAACCTGACCAAACAACCAGCCCTGACACTATAGAAGTCACCTTAGAATTCTCATAGGGCACATTAGAGATCACATACATCTCTCTGACCAAAACAAACAACACTTGAGATCACTTATATCTCAAACTTGACTTGACTAATGACCTTGGAGATAATGACTATCTCCTCTAACCACAACCACTTTTGAGACAACTTTGCCTTAGTTGTTTTGATTGCATATGCTACCTCACGAATAGTTAGAAAATTATATGCGCCCCTCACAACTATTTTCGGATTGTACCCAAGTTGATCCATAATATTTGTGACATTTTGTGTTTTCCAAGAGCACTTCCTAGCCCAGATACTTGGAACACAATGACCATAGGAGCTACAGCTTTGATCGATCTAACCCAATTAGCTACCACTAATAAGCTGGGGACCAGTTAGTTTGATTTTATTCCTCCTCAACCATTGGAGTTATAGATTTGATCATTTAACCCAATCAGCTACCACTAATAAGCTGGGGACCAGTTACTTCAATTTTAGTCCTCCTTGACCTTGCCTGCAATAATTTGACCTGCCTATCACATGAAGTGGTATACGCGTAATCTCAGCTATTACAGCATTCACACTCCAACTTCACCATACTCATCCACTACCTATCAAATCAGTAACCAATTTTGGATTGCCCTCTCTCGATTCCTGCTTTGAGGGGGAATACCTCATCCCATACTTGGGGCAAACAACATCTATTTTTGTCTTGCAGTTTGTCAGGACAAACCACAAGACAAAAAGAGGTAAAGGTAGACACCAATATTGTGTCAATCCCCCTTGGTCCCTTTCTAAATGTTACTACCTCTAACCCACACTTGAACCCCTTTTACCTTAGACACCTCACCTCGACACCTCACCTAGACACCTCACCCTAAGACCATTTCTTACCCTATGAGTCACCCTAAGACTAAATCATCCAAATCCTAACTACCTAAGACCTATTCTCACTCCATTCCAACTCTCTAATGAACTCTCATGCCTAATAAACCCATATTTTGACCATTCTCCAATGACAAATATACTTGGTAGATAGAGAAATGGGCAAAGAGCTAAAAATAGCCCTTTTACCCATTCTCTAATCACTGACGTTGGTCAACTGTCAGTTGATGCCAACGAGATTATTGATGTCGGTTACATAAGCTAGGCTCTAACCTTGAGTTGGCCCCTGGACTCTTTGACATCGATGTGCACACTCTGAGACCAAGCATCAAAATTTGACTAATGTTCTCCTAGCTATCAAAACTCTACACAAGTCACTCTAGACGTTGGATTGAAGACATTGTATGAGGACCTCGACATCAGCCACAACAAGAACAAGCATTCTGCAACCTCTGGTTTTTCATCTAAGAGAGTTAAGTATTCTATCTTATTTTAGTATTTTAAGAATACATTGGTAATTAGTTTCCATTTGCTATTTCTAAGTACTATTGAGAGATGACCTGAATTCTTCCATGGAGAGGCTAAAAATTCTTCCTCTTATTCTTACCCTCTTCTCACACCTACCCTCTACTTTTGCCCTTCCTCAAACCTTATTCACCTTCCCGTAACCCTACACAAACCTCCAAACTCCTAAAAACTCTTCTGTGCATTATAGAAATATCCTAAAACCTGTCCAAGGTCCACAATCCCTATCGACATCGGTAGCCTAACCGATGTCGGTACCATTTACCTACCGACATTGGCAACATAACCGACATCAGTGACTGTGCAAACCAGAAAACTTATCCAAACAGCCTAAAGACCAGACCAAAAACTTTGACCAGCCTACTAAGACACACAGACTACAGGGAATAGGTACACAATATTCTACCTTTCCATTTCTTTAAGTCTTTTATCATTTCTTTTTATACAAAACTCTTTTCTAAATAGTGGACTATCATCCCCTATGGAGCTTTATGTTTTTAGGACTGAGCACGTTGCTTGGCAGTCCACCATATCTTTTTCTAACATATTCTTTGTTTATGTCTTATTCTTATTGTAGGTGTTTCCTCCACAGCCAAAGAGGAGCTCCCACAATGCTTGGATACGATGCACAACTTAATCTAGGTATCAATCAAACCCCTAACCCTTAACCTTTAGTTTCTTCTTCTTCTGAATGTAATTAGCAAAAACATAGAGAAACACATGGTTTCCTTTTATCCAATGAGTTCCTTGAGTAGGTCACAAGATTTATCAAGTGACATTAATTACTTTATATTATAGACATCAAAGGATTCTTGTGGTGCATCAATGAGTTTATTCAAAGTAGCGTACATTGCTTCCTCCCCTAGATCATTTTCACCATCAAGGTTCACCATATTCTTCAGCACAACATCTATCTCTCTTATCATAGTCTTGAGAGACTATTCTTCTCCTTTTAGATTGAAGATGCCATTTTTGAGCATCATTAGATGATGCTTGATTGATATTTGATATTCCCTAGAATTTTATGATCATTTGGATCAATGATATTCTAGAAAATAAAAGTATATGTGATTATCTTACATATCTCTTCCACCTTCCATTGAGCTTCCTCCCATTTCTTCATGTTTGCCCCATATGAAAAACATATGGACATCACACTCTTTTCTATTTTACACTATATCACTCAAGCATTTAAATTATGAGTGGATTATTCCTTTAGCCCTAGCACCCAAGTCTTCTTTCTAGTCTTCAGTTACTCTTCCTTTGGTTTTCAAATCATCAATCCAGTTAGACTCAAATAATGAGAATGTGAGATAGAGGGGACTTGGAGCCTTACTAGCTATTGGAGTCACTACCTTATGCTCACTCTATAACTTTTTCAAGTATTAGATCATAACCTAGTTTTATACCTTCAACTTCTCCATGGTGTCTTTATCTTTATCCATCTTGTGTGCCACCATGTTAGTCAAGACCTGTGAGCTATGCTTTAGCTCATTCTATGATGGTTCCCTGAGATTTTAGCTATAGATAGTGTAACTTTTAAGGGGATCATCCTTATTCAATGCATTGGGTGGAGGGATATCTCTCTTGACATTCCTTTCTCTCATGGTGGTGAAGGTGGTTTTGGAATATGTTTAAAATTTTTTAGGGGGCTTGGCCTTATGTGCCTA
Organism: Torreya grandis; assembly: GCA_037957365.1. NCBI lineage: Eukaryota > Viridiplantae > Streptophyta > Pinopsida > Cupressales > Taxaceae > Torreya > Torreya grandis. The sequence goes on from JARHVA010002072.1 coordinate 1,320,741, forward strand.
AGTGATCTTCATTACATTGATCTCCCCTATTTTTCTCATAATGTCTCTTTTTCCCTTGAACTAACTTCAACCCAAATAAGGGCTCTGGTCTAAAATCCCATTAAAGTGGTAGACATTGTTGATGGCCTCAAGATAGTTAAGGGTGGTGTCAATGAGGTGATAGATGTAGGGATTACCATAGGTTTTGGCTATGGGATCAACACCAAATGTTCAATCTCCTCATCACTCTCTTTCTTTTCACCACCCTTATCCACTCCATGCTCATTTTATATGATTGACTCTATATGTTCCAAAATATCAAACTCTAACTTGGGATAATGATATTCCTTGAGTAACTTCTCAATTGAACTTCCTTATTCTATTGATTATCTAGAAGGCTATGCATCTACTTCATCTCCTTTATTTACATGAGCCTTAGGCATGGATGAGGCTATGGTGACATCCTTTCTACCTTTAGGGAACTCTTCACCAGTCATGACCTTAGGACCTTTATTATGGGTTAGGTCATGGACCCTGATGCAAAGGAGAAGACCTCATGGTATTTCAATTGAAGAACCACTCCCTAAAACATCCACCTCAATATATTTATTTAATTCACCTAACTCCTTATTTATTTTTCTATGGGTAGGGGTACCCATTTGTAGGATTAATCCCCCACCTTCTTCCACACCCACCTTCTCTTCTAGTGTTGAACCTGATACCTTTGGAGTTAAAGGGGTATTTTGAGGTACTTCTAGATCTGCTTGTGATTTTTACTACTTAATAACCTCTTCTAGATTAGTGGTAGTTTGAACATCCTATTTTGGATCCACTTCACCTCTTTCATCAAGTTTTCTCAACTCTTATACTCCACCCTGATCACCTTGGATTGATGGTTAGGTGATGACATTTTTAACAAATGTTTCTATGTCTGATGAAATCACTTCTTTCTCTTGAATGGCCTGAGCTTGTGTATCCACCTCAATACTAACCTATATAATATCATCAAAAGATAAAAGATCATTTGAGGTTAGGATGTCTTCCTTATCACCTTTTATTTATACTTCCAAGGGTCCCTCTTCTACAAATAAGCCCATCATCGGGGCCTTCACTAGGGTCTAGGGCCTCTCCCTCAAAGTTCTCTACCCAATATTTATTTGAGGAAGAGTGAAAGCACATTGATTCTTCATCACCTTGGAAATGGGCCTACACTCATCTAAATCCTAATCATCACCCATATCCCTTACCCTTTGGGCATATGAGGCCTGGTCCTCCTTCCTTTTTATAGGGACCTCCTTGGATGGTAGGTCCTTAAATGCAACCTCCTTATTTGCAATAAATCCACATGGAGGATGTAGAACCTTATTAACCCTAATTTGTTTTAAAAATTCTCCTTCATCCTCACCTCCCCTCTTTGTTGAATATATCTTTGGGGGAGAGGTAACTGTTGCTTGTTGTGTTGGTGGAGTAGGTATAACTATAACTAGATTTTCCATAGGGATGGCCATTGGAATGGCTGGTAATATTGGGGATCCCTCTCCTAAAATGGATATTTGGGTGTCACTAGCCAATGTAACCTCTCTTATAATAATTTTATCCCATTTTTTTTGCTAAGCTTGTTATCTTCAAGAAAGATAACTCAGCCTTAGACTATGTTGCTATTATTGATTCCACATCAATGGGCTTGGTGAAATCAACATCACTAAGCTTGAACTTGACCTTACCTTTCACTAGTGGTGGTGAAGCCATAGGATCACGAATGTACTCTAGGAGGAAACCTCTCACCTCTTTAATTTTTTTGAGCTCCTGGAGGGTAGGTGTGTCATATGCACCAAGATCCATCCCATGTTCCTTCAACCATCTGAAAGTTCTTCTCATAATTGGAAATGATCTCTAAGGGATATAATAATTTTCTTGAACATTAAAATCTACTTTTTAGATGGTATGGGATTCAATATTAGATGCATTATACACTAAATCTAGTGTCATCTTGTCATCCACCATGTCCTTGGGAATGAGAATGATATGGTAGGCAATAACCTCTTGCACCGTCAACCTCATATAATCTAATTTCTTGACATCCTCCTCATTGGTGCAGTAGGACCAGATGTCTTCATAATGTGATTGATGTAATATCACATTAATTTACATAATCACTAGCCATCTACTATCATAATTAGGCCTGAGTGGCATCTTATCAATTGCATACTAGCCCATTTCCTATTCTAATATTTTCACCTTAACAACTGAAGGACATGAATAATATCTAATTAAAATGGGAAAATTTAAGGAATGGTTAATCTTATTGGCCACTATAATTTCATGTAGAGCCACCATCTATTATCTCAACTCCATTACTACTAACTTGTCATGCAAGTATCTTGGCAATTTATGTGGGCACCTTGAGTAGCCACTTACCCTACTATATGTGAATGTCCTGAATTGAATGTAAGAGGCACCATATTTGTCAATTAATTCCTTGGCTACCCTAGACATTTTTTTAGGCTTCTTATAGGAAAGAAGACACTCATCATAATATTGAAGAAGTAATTATAGAATATACAAAAGCTCTTCTTGAAGCCCTCCATGGTGAGTTTTGGGTATATTTCATAGATTCTCATTCCATTAGGGTTCCTAATGAGCCCTTGAAATGTCATATTGTGCACCAATTTGTACATTAAATAAGAATTCATGTATAATGTACCTATAAATTCCTCTTTTGAAAGAATTACAACTTGAATCTGCATCATCTACCTATGTAGATTATCACTGAGGATAGTGGCCTAGTCCAATTTCTTCTGCTTCTCTAATACACATATTAAAATTAAGAACATCCATGGATAATTTTTTTTTATGATGGGCATCTCATAAACCTTGGTGTCTATGGTGATGACATACAGGGGCAATTTGTTAAATTTTGATAACTTTAAACTCTTTGACATCTTAAAGAGCTTTTGTCTTATCTTGACTAGCTAACAAGAGTTGACAATGTCCCAAATTACCTTATTAATCTTCTCCATGTATTCCTAGCATTCCTCCATGGTGACTATAATGATTTTTGGTTGGGGAGTAATTTTGAGCATGGTACTGAGGGCCATAAGGAAAGAGCAAACAACCAAATGGCTACCATCGATGATGGTTTTGGTGTCTAGTTGGTATGCTCGAGCACATGCAATAATTAGTTTTGGGTATGGGGTAGCCAAGGGGAATTCTTATATAGGGGTGATGTAGCTCATACCAACATTAGCTACTACTTAAGGGGAGTCTAGCCATTTCAAGGCATTCAACAGGGCTATAAAATCTAACCCCATGACATTTGTATCCTTAATCCCATCTAAGATAGAGATAATGATGCCCTTCATAGAAGTTGAGGATGATACCATTTCTACCCTAGATTCCTAGTGCAATACTTCAAATTTTGATGAACCCTTAACTTATACAACCCTCACAATACCTCTCAATTCCTCTCAAAGAACACAACAAAAAGATATGAAATAACACTTACTATTAATCTAAAGGGTCGCACACAATAGATGTTAAAAATCCATGAGAAACACATCATAATCATGTTCTCATGATGCACTTAGCTAGGGCACACAAATAGCTAAAAAACACAAATGAAAGCTCTAAATGCAAAGGGTAAACAAAAAATGAAAATGAATGCCTTATTTATAATCCTTTGCATTTTGAAATTAGGGTTTCCATTAATGCTTCAAATCATAATGAATAATCACCAACCACCCTCATTAATTACTTGAGCATCATTTGAAAAAGAAAAATAAGATTTAAATGTTTATTTTATGTCGGGTGATCCTTATTGTAACACATGGAGCCATACAAGTTAAAAATACATCATGGTACCCTTTTATGGCCTTTGGGGAATTTTACACCTTTTTCACTCATTATTTCCTTTGAGACAATGATGCAATATGCCTTGATCTCCTCATGTGATGTAAGAATGCCATGTGCCATAAGTTATCTTTGAAAATTTAGATGTTCAAGCCTTTAGAAACCTTTTGAACCTTTCCTTATCAAAATGTGAGTGATGCATTCTTCAAAAAGGGACCAAAACTTAGGAGACCCCAAGGAGATACCATGTGGCATCACTTTCCTTACAAGTTTAGGCACTCAGGCCATGGAGACTTTGAGCACTTTGTCCACCAAAAGGTAAGTGTGGTGATCTTCAAGAAGGGCCCAAAATATCTAAAACCCTTAGAACCTACCACATGTGCAATTTAGATGTAAGCTTAGACTCTCAGCCATTTTTTACCTTTGCATTAGCCTTATTTAATCAAGAAAGGGTGCAAGATCCTCTTGACCCCAAATAATATTCATAGAAGTCCCTTGAGATAGACATGTGTCATTCATTTAGGTCATCAGTTAATTCTTCACCTTAATCATCAAAACACATGAAAGGTGAAACTCAAAAAAAATATTCTATTCCCTAAAAATATCTTCATAAAACATAAAGCAACAAATCCATGCACAAAAAAAGTCTTGGCTATACTTCTATCTTCTCATTATAAATCATCCGACCATGAAACCTTCAGTTGAATCATGCAATTCCTTCAAAATTTATCTAAACTATCTTCCATCTTGAAAAATCAATCTTTGAATTATTTGTTATGGACAAAAATTCCAAAACAAATATCTCAAAGATCCTTAAGACCCAAAAAGGTGAGGTACAAAATTATTTCAAAACTTTTAGAGTGGACAAAATGGTTGACAAAAATAAGTCTTCAGATTTTTTATCCAAGACAAAAATTATGAAGGCCTATTTTTTTGGGCATTGTGCTCATGCAAAAAGCCTAAATCATCAAAATAAAGGAATTTTTCTATTCATCAAAAAAATAATACATGAAACTTAACACATTACAAACATGTACATTGACCTTCTAAAGGAACACATAGAGACAGGACTAGGACTAATGACTAAAACATTGATACTCACCCAATTTTGACTTGGGAATTTAATTAAAAATGGCCCAATTTCTCTAATGAAATTTAGGGCACTAACATTAGCTCTTGCTTAGGGATGGGTACCCCTATTAAGAATACAGAGAACACCAAAATGGATTCCTATCCATTGGGCCATGGAGTCAAAGGATTTTGCCATAGAGGCAAGGAAAAACACACCATGGGTGATTAGATTTATAATGAGGCATCCAAAGATAATAACAAAGGAAAAGAAAATACATAAACTATATAGACACAAACCACAACATGACCCTAAAAAAAGGGTCTATACAACATGTACATATTTATAAAAACTAGCATGGACTCAATCCAAAATATGCTTGAGATGTCTTCCATTACCTAGTAGTTCTAAGATTTATCATCAATATCTATGAGATAAAATATGTGGTTACCTATCTAATAATCAATGGTGTAGGGACCCATCCATAGGTAATCAACTTTACCATTTTTTCCCTTATCCTCATGTCTACTATCCCAAAGTAGAACCAAATCACCAATATGAAAAGCCCTTGGGGTGAATTTCTTATTAAAGATCTATTTGAGAATTTCCTTGAACATTAAATTATTTTCATGATCTTGTCTATAAGATTCATCAAGCTCTATAATCTAGCTGATCCTTTCCTCATAGTGGTTTATCATATCTTCATCCTTGGCTATCTATTACATGAATTCATACATAGGTAACTATAGATTTAAGGGTAAAATAGATTGAGCTCCATAAACAAGCTCAAAGAGGATTATTTTAGTAGACATATTAGGATTTATTCTATTATCCAAGATAGAAAACTTTAAATTCTCACCTCATTTCCTTTTGTTTCCATCCATAGTCCTAATAATTTTCAACAAATTATTATTACTAGATTTGGCATACCCATTTCCTTATGGATTGTGATTGGAGTCATATGCTAGATCAATCCCTTAATATTCACACAATGTAAATAATTTTTTGGCTTTAAATCACATGGAATTGTCACATATAATTTTAGATGGCACTCCAAATCAACAAATCACATTATTCAAAAGGAAATTAATGACCACCTGATGGGTTGATCTTCTAGTGGGGATTGTTTCAACCCATTTTGTGAAGTAATCAATAGCTACTAAGATCCATTTATGACCAACACTTGAAGCATCTGATATCTCATCCATGAAGTCTATTCCCCATTGCTTTAAAGGTCCCTCAACATAAACTGAATATGAGGGGAGCAATCCAGATGCTTTTATTCTCCCTAAAAATCATTGACATTTTTCACATCTTCTTACCATAGCAACAATATATTTGAATAGTGTAGGCCACTACTACTTGATCCTCAAAATTTTATGTGTAGTTAATTTAAGAGTAAAGTGACCACCACACACACCACTATGGAACTCTATAACCAGTGAATAAATATCACTTTCTGCTAAGCATCTCAAAAGGACACCATCAGGGTTCCTCCAAGCTAGATCATCTTGTAATAGAAGATATTTTTGGGACACTGAATTTAACATCCTTATTTTATTTTTGTCTAGATGGGAAAGACAATTTAGAGTCCTCAAATAATAGACTGTCTATAACATGCAAGTTGGTTTCAATCATTAGCTTGGCAAGACCCATGCCTCTAACCAATTTACTAGTTTGTATCTCCAGATCATATTCTTGATGTTTGTTGAACCATCAACATATTTTTTTAGTAGTATCATTCTAAGTTAATAAGTCCTTCACCATAGTGTGAATAACATAGGCTATAATATTTGAACTTAGAATATAGGATCTAAACTATTTGACAAACTTTAAGAGAGAAAACGCTTATTTCCATTATGGTATAATTTAGTTCAGATACATGTAATGCCTTACTGAAGAAGGCAATTGTCTGCTCATTCCCCTCATCATTATTCTATAGTAACACTTTAATATTAGTATGGTTGGAGGCAAATGAAAAGATCTGGAAATCTTTTCTATAATCAAGACTAGCAAGCATCGGGGTAGTTTTCAAAGCTACGTTGATGTCCTAAAATGATTGAGTAGATTTCTCCTCCTAATTTGTAGTTTTATCCTTATTCAACATTGAAGTGATAGGTAGAGTAATCTTTTCAAAGTTGAAAACAAACCTCATAACAAAGTTGATTTGGCCAAAGAAAGATTGGATACCTTTCTTGGTTTGTGGGATGGGTACTTTGTCAATGGCTTCTACCCTTTTAGGATCTATCATCACACCTTATTGAGACATAATGTATCCAAATAGCTTTTCCTTTTATAATCTAAATGGAACTTTCTAGTATTGAGGGAGATTATAAACTTCCTGCATCTAATAAGCATTTGTTTCAAAAATGCCAAGTGGTCATCTCTATTCTTAGAGTATATTGTAACATCATCTTGATAAATAGTGATGAACTAGTTGATTAATATAGAAAAATATACATCCATTTCTATTTATAAGGTGTCACCTACATTCATTAAGACAAAAGGAATTCATACATATATATAAGTGTCCCATGGGGTAGTGAAATAAATCTTAGACCTTTCAGACGCCTTCATGACTAGCTGGTTATAGCTAGAAAAGCCATCTAGAGTTGACAAAAACTCATACCTAGTAACATCTTAGAGCATGTTATCCATGTGAGGCAATGGATAATTGTCCTTTAGTGAAGCCTTGTTTAAGTTATATAAATTAACATAAATCTGGATGTCTCCATTCTTCTTTCTGATAGGGACTAGATTTGATACACATGATGAATACCTAATGGATTGGATGATCCCACTATCCCTTAATTTATTTAATTCTTCCTACATCTTGGTGGCCAAGATGGGATTGATAGGCTGATATTATTGGTGGAATGGTTTTGTACTAATCTGGAGGGGGATAATATGTTAGAACAAATCCTCCCTATAAGCCTTCAGCTTTGAATATGACCATGCTAAATAGTCTTGGTGTTTTTTCAATAGCCTAATGAATGCTTCCTAGTCCTTTTTGCTCAAGTGAGTACTAAGCCAAATATTCCTTGGATTTTCCTCTATCCTAATGTTAATTTTATTTACATCCTTTGATATAGAAATATTTCTATATTTGACTCTATCAACTCCATCAAATGATGCTTAAGGACTCACCAATCCTCAAGGGATAGTATTAGTCTTTAAATAGATAATTTATTTTCCATATAAGGTTTCTTTTCCATTATAGACCTATACTAGAGAGTCCAAATCTATAATTGTTCCTTTAAAATCATCTAAAAACCATAAAAACCTTCTTATTTGATCATCATTATTCAAGACCTGCCAATGATTAATGTTGTTTGGGATAGAAGGTCATACCAGTACCTCAACTTCATACTCACAAGAGGGGTTCCTATGTTAAAATTTGAAATCTACAGCTCTATTTGCAAGCATGTATACCACTTGATTAAGATCTTAAGCATGCTAATCAATATTAAAAGCATCAAACCTTTCCAAGTAGTCACACACATCATTTTATTACTAGTTTAATCTTTTCTATTTTGTGGTGTAAATGGCTCAAACCTGCTTCACCACCAATTCTGAATTGCCCTTGACCAATAAACTCTTGATTCCATATTCATGGGATATTTGAAGGCCAATTAAGAGTGCTTCATATTCTATAATATTATTCAAGCACTCAAATGATATTTGGAAGGAGAACCTATAAGCTTAGCCATTTGGGGCATAAAAGATAACCTTAGCTTCATTTCCAATGTTTGTACATGCTCCATAAAAATTCATGGTCTAGATAGATTCTTCATCATCAATACCAAAATCAAGAGGCAATTCCACATATTAAACATTTCCCATATAATTTTGAATGTGTGTATCCACATACAATACTTAATTTAGTTGGTATTTTGGATCTTCTAAGACATGGAGCATCTACGGCTCCCAGTTCAGGCAAACCATTTTCCCATCTAGAGGTATAATGGAATAGACAAGTCCATTTGAACACTTTCCCCAATACTAAAAACACATTTTCATGACAACAACATATCCCATTTTGGTGGATAATCTACAACCACATCCATACTCAGGAATTTATCGAGGTATTATGTGAGCTACACCACCAGTCCTTTAACTAGGCCAACAACAATTACTTTTATAGAATATATGGTGAGGCATCATCTATATGCTATAGTTATCCTTATAAAAAACTCATGTAGCACATCTAGTGGTATAATATTATAGGATACACTAGATTCAAACATGTAGTTATGGATAATTAGTCTATTAATCAATAGAGTGATGTAGAACATGTTGACATCCATCTGACTCTCCACCAATGTTGTTCCAAAATACACCTCTAGGTGGTGGTTAGGGGAATCTATGGTGTTCTCAATTTTCATGGGGAAAGTGAGAGAAGGTTTGACTTCAAAAATCTCATTGATGGTAACTTTCTCAATGAATCCCACATATTCAAAATCTCTTCTCATTTTCTCTCAAATTCTAAGTAGATCCATAAATAGTATTTTGACCTTCAACTAACTCAAAACATGGGCCATGTCACAAATACTATATTAGGGTAGAGGAGTTTTCTAAAGTAATCTTGTAACATTCTCATTTTAGAAACACCCTCCAATAGTTAGGGGAATAGAAGTAGGACAACTAGCACTCTTAACTTCACTCTTCAAAGGAGGATTCTTGGGCTCATCCTTCTTGGGAATGCTAGAAAAAAAGGAGTTCTATTCTTGGCCTAGGTACCTTTTGTATTGATATTATAAGGTGTAGAACTAGGCTTGGTATAATTTTAAACCTCCTTATTCCCTTTGGTCTCTTTCTCTTTAGTCTTTGCTTTAGGAGTAGTAGAGTCTTTATCTTTCAAAGGAGTATTTTGATCTTTACTTCTCAAATTATAATCCTTCTATTGGAAATTTTTTACATGGATCATCAATTGCTAGTTCTTAATTGATGGAGGAGAGCCTCTATATTTTTATTTCATTATTGATCTTATAAACTCAAAATCATGAATAGACAGTTCATATTCATGCATCATGTTTACTTCACAAATGAAATCTGGGGTTGGGACCCTTACCTTATCACATGATCTATAGAATTCTTGAGTAGTGGTAATGCTCATTAGGTTTATAGATGGAGAGGCAACCATCACATCTGGTTGAAAATTTTATAAAGTAAAACATTCATACACTAGAATGTATTCATAATCAAGGACCTATGGAACACTCATAGCTTCCTCATGGAAGGTGTAGCTTTCCATGTTTTGGAATTCAAAAATGTAGATATAATCTTCATCAGATGTAGATTAAAATAATTTTACATCCTAACCATCATCATCAGCTATGATACATGGGGGATGAGGGATGAAGCATTTATCACACTAGTCAATATCACAATCAACTGTATTGACCTTTGTAGCTAATGGATCCAATACTTCCCTTCAACCTCCCTAGTTCTGGTTTCTCTTATGTTTGTCATCCATTGCTATCCCCTTTCTCATGTCATTATTTCTGACTTGAAAATATAACCTACCTTGGCCTTGATCTTGGGGATGATTCCTTTCCTCCCTCTTGTGATCCCTTCTATCATCATGATTAGAAGAACCCTAAGACAACCCCTTTTTTTGCTCTAGCCAACTTGTAGGAGATCTCTTTCATAATAATGGCTAGAGTATTCATATTTTTTTTTAGGTATACACTCTTTCGGGAGGCTTGAGGCTTCTCAATATTTACCAACTTGACATCAACCCTATTGTTTAAAGGTTTACCCACAACTTTGATATTATTTTCTATTTGGATATCTAAATTGAAATCCATCCTTAGATTTGTGAGAGCCTTATCTACGAGATAATAGGTTACTTTCTTATCAAACTCATCATAATAATTAATCAAATAAGTAGCATGAATAGGTCTGATGTCCTCTAGTAACCTTCTCAATACCTTACTAGATCTAGAATTGAAGTCCTTCACACATTTGTTAGGATTCTTCTTGAGGATCTCAAACTTGGCAAGCAAGAATTTGGGATCAATGCTATCACCATATTTCATCTTAAATGTATAAATCATATATTTAAATGTGTCTATGGATCTTTTGGGTGTGGATTTGAACCACTCTCAATCCTCACTTTCAAGTGTTTTGACAAAAAAAATTATACACACATCCTCTAAATCTATTTCATAATCTTCAATGACATTTAAGAAGGCTTTCAAATGTTGTTCCCAAGAAATTGCATTGTTCCCTTGAAACTGAGGTTATATATTTATAATCTTTACAAGAGCCTCATTAGGGAAACTAGGCATACCATTAAATTTGATAGGTCTAAATCTTGGGATCATAAATGGTCTATGTCTATTAGCCAAACCTTGATCTTCTTCTCCATCATTCTCATTGCCTACATTAAACATCATTCTTCTCAAATCATGGTCTCCCATCTCTGAATCTAAATATGAAGATGAAATAGGGGATGATTGAGAATGAATACTATGGAGAGTACTTAAAATAGGAGAAATAGAATGAATCCTTAATAGCCTAGCAGAAGGAGAAATACTTCTTTGTAGAGATGGAGACTGACTTATAGGGAGATAATATTTCTCTAAGGAACTTTGGTATCCTTCAACCGGAGGGATGTTATAGAATAGGGGATAAATATATTAGGGGACAAATTGATTAGGTCTAACTTGATTACCTGATCTTTGGCCTATAATATGATTTTGTACTTGTCTCCTTTTAGATGGGGCTTTTAACTCAAGGATAAGTTATTTAGATGGATTCCTCTAAAAGGAAGACCTAGTACCCTCCATATTTCCAAATATAAATAAAAATATTCAAAATAGAGAGGATTATATATGGTAGGCACTGATCTTAAATCCTTAATGAAATGGAGTTACCATTAGAAGTAAAACTTCTAGACCAGAACAAATAAAACTACACAAAAAAATGATAGAATGCAAACTTTCAAACATTGAAAATAATTATAAGAACACTAAATAACCTCTCATAGCATAGGGTGAACATCCATAATGGAATCACCAAGAAAGGATACAAATATGTCAATGAAATAAAGATGAACAAATTGATGTAGTAATAGTAGAGAACAAAATAATCAAAACACTTATAACTCTCTATGAGTATTCGTAGTATCATAGGTAATGAGAAATCTCCCTAGAAATGATGCCAAAAATATTTTGGTTCCAATTATACACCTCTATTTCTTGGCCTTGTACACCCAAAGAGAGTGGCAAGTAAAGATGGAAAACCCACTTAATGTGTCATTTTAGTTGAGGATGGGTTTGACATTATGACTAGACCAAAATGTATAAAATGATTAGGAGGCACCTATAAAGGGTATGGTTAGTTACCTACTACTTCTAGATTTTCCTAAACCAAGGTGAGAGTGCCTAAGGGGTAGCTTCACTCACATGAAGGGATTCTATAATTCAATATTCATATGAATTGTCAACACAAAGGAATACAAGTTTAACTAGAACATAACCAAGCTTGCTTAATCCACCCGGTAAGGGTTATCACATGGAATAAGAAAATGTTCTAGGTTAGGTATAAGATACTAAAGATAGATATGGATATGATTAGAAATTTCATTCTATATAATCTTCAACAACAAGGGGATGAATAAGAAATTGCAATTCTGATCTTTAATGTGCAAAATGCAAACACATGCTAAGTACACAATATTTATGCGTTCATAGGCAAACGACACTTCAAATATGTAGAGGACATGTTGTATGTAGGGTAAAATAGGCTAAGAAAAAAACTAAAAATAAATATATATTAAAAGTGGAGGATTATCATATGATCATAAAGAAGTTCAAGTAAACTATTATGTTGTCCTTACCAACAAATGCACCATATACCTAACACAAATGAAACTGAAATCATGCACATGTGATATCCTTTAGGAACTCATTATAATCAAATCCATGAGCCTAAGACTACCCTTAAAAAGGTTATGAACACCCTATTTCCAAATCTCAAGGCAGAGAGGATTTTATAATCTAGACATACACTCTAAATGACCATCATAAAGATGAATACATCAGATCACCAATCAACTAAGCATGTAAAACATGACATTTTACTTTAGTGATAGAAAGAGAATGTAAATTACAAGAAGATTTTATTTATTAGTTTAATTGGAAATGATTACAATGTGTAATGAACAAAATAATAGATCAACATAGTGCAAAAAAGTTATGTAACAAGGGAGACATATGTAATGCTCTCAAAGCTTGGCAATGATTTTACATAAGAAATCAATTTGACACCAAAAGTATTTACACAATGAGAACTCTTTGAGGCTATATATATTGAATAAAAAATTTAATCAACCCCTATAAAGGGATATACCCACTTTTACTTATATAACTGAGCTAAGCCTAACATATTCCTAAAAGATTCCTTCATATGTCTAGAGTCTATTAGACCTCATAAAAAACATGATTCCCTAGATTATGCAATGCCACTATGATGATGGAAAAATTTATCCTTGATCTCTGTAAAATATATTTAGTTATCCATGTAGAGGTAGATCCTAAAAGAGACAAAATAAACCTTTGTCATCTTTCATAACAAACAAAACGTCTCTTTCCTATGTACATGATTACAAAAAATACCTCAAAAGGGATGAAAGAGAAAGGAAAATGGAAGTGAAGATAAAGGAGAGGTGATGCCAACTTGGAAGAAACCAAAACAATAAATTAGGTTTCAAAATTGATCTGAATGATATAATCCTTAGCCAACCTATTTTTGTATTTTATATATTCCTCGAGCATGGGGGTGAGACTCCCTTGGTCTAAGACTGCTTGTTAGTTGAATTTGACTCTATAATCTTCAATCCAAGTAGCAGTCCATTGAAGCATGATTTAATTTCATCCAATGAGTTATTTAAATTGGTCATAGGATTTCTTGAGTGACACTAATTACTTTATCTTAACAAAATTAAAGGATTATTGTGGCACATCAATGAGGTTATTTAGAGTAGGGCACAATACCTCCTCCCCTAGATCATTGATCCATCAAGGTTCACCATCTTCCTCAGTGTGGCATCTATCTCTCTTGTCATAGTCTTGAGAGATTATCTCATTTTAGATCAAAGATTATATCTTTGAGCATCATCAGATGATGCTTGATTGATATTTGATATTCCTTGGGCTTTTTATGATCATTTGGAATAATGATCTTCTCTGTAATCAAAGTATCTATGCTCATCTTATAGATCTCTTCCACCTTCCATTAAACTTACTCCCATTTCTTGGTGTCTATCTCATAGGAAAACATTTGGGTATAAAACTCTCTTTTATTTTACACTATCACTCAAGAATTTAAATGCTAAGTGGATTATTCCTTCAACCTTGGTGACCAAGTCTTCTTGCCAATTTTTAGTTTCTCTTCCTCTAGTCTTCAAGTCATAGACCTGATCATAGTCAAATGATATGAATGTGAGATGGAGGGGACCTAGAGCCTTGCTAGCTATTGGAGTCACTATCTTAGGCTCACTCAGTAAATTTTGAAAGTACTAGATCATATCCTAGTTTTTTGCCTTCAACTCCTCCATGGTGTCTTTGTCTTTATCTATCTTATGTGCCAGCATGTTATCCAAGACATGTGAGCTATGTTTTAGTCCATTATGTGATGGCTCCTCTAGATTGTAGCTATAGATAGTGTAACTTTAGAGGGGATCATCCTTATTTAATGCATTGATTGGAGGGATAACTATCTCGACATTCCTTTCTCCCATGGTGGTGAATGTGGTTTTGGAATGTATTCTAGCCTTTTTAAGGGGCTTGGCCTTATGTGCCTAAGTGATGTTCATTATGTCAATCTCCCATATTTTTCTCATAATGTCTCTTTTTTCCTTGACCTACTCTTTGACCCAAATAAGGGGTCTAGTATAAAATCCCATTCAATTGGTAGACATTATTGAGGTCCTTGACATAGTGAAGGGTGGTGTCAATGAAGTGCTAGATGTAGGGAGTGACATAGGTTTTGTCTACAGGATCAACACAAAATGTTTAATCTTCTCATCACTATCTTGCTTTCCACCATCCTTATCTTTTCTATGCTCCTTTTCTAGGCTCAGCTCTATCTAATCCAAAACATCAAACTCCAACCCAGGCCAATGAGATTCTTTGAGAAACTTCTCAATCAAACTTCCTTACTCTATTGATTATCTAGAAGATTGCATAATTGATTTACCTCTTTTATTTGATTGTGCCTTAGGAAATAATGAGGCTATGGTGACATCCTTGTTTCCTTTAGGTAACTCTTCACTATTCATAACCTTAGGACCTTTATTATGGGTTGGTTTATGGACCTTGATGTGAGGTAGAAGACCTTGTGGTACTTTAATTAAAGCAACACTCCCTGAAACATCCTCTTCAGCATCTTTATTTAAGTCACCCAACTCATTATTTATTTATGTATGGGTAGGGGTACTAATTTATAGGCTTAATCCCCCATCTTATTCCATACCTACCTTCTCCTTGTATGTTGAACTTAACACCTTTGGAGGGGAAGAGGTATCTTGTGGTACTTCCAGAGCTACTTGTTATTTTTCCTATTCAACTAGCTCTTCTAAATTAGTGGTATTTTGAACATCCTATTCTAGATCTACTTCATCTCTTTCATCTAGCTTTCTCAACTCTTATACTCCACCTTTATCACCTTGGTTTGGTGGTTGGGTGATGACATTTTCAATAAATGTCTATGTCTGATAAAATTACTTCTTTCTTTTAAGGGGCCTGAGCTTGTGTATCCACCTTAACACTGACCTATACAACATTATCAAAAGATAAAGGATCATTTGAGGTTAATATGTCTTCCTCATCACCTTTGATTTCTACTATTGAGGTTCCCTCTTTTTCAAATAATCCCATCATCGGGGCCTTCACTAGGGTTTAGGGCCTCTCCCTTAGAGTTCTCTACCCAGTCTTTACTTGAGGAGGAGTAAAAACATGTTGCTTCTTCATCACCTTTAAAATGGGCCTACCCTCATTTAAATCCTCATCATCACCCATATCCATCACCATTTAGGTATATGAGGCCTATCCCTCCTTCCTTTTTATAGGGACCTCCTTAGATGGTAGGTCCTTAAATGTAAACTCCTTCTTTGTAGGAAATCTACTTGGAGGTTGTAGAACCTTCATGACTCTATTTTGTCTAGGCCACTCCCCTTCATCCTCATCTCCACTATTTATTGAATATATATTTAGGGGAGGAGTGGACTCTAATTGTTGTGTTGGTGTAGTAGGTGGAACTATAACTAGATTGGCCATGGGGATGGCCACTGAAATGACTGGCACTATTGGTGCTCCCTCTCTTGAAATGGATATAGGGGTGGCATCAGCTAAAATAACCTTTCCCATAACAATTTTATCCCAATTTTATACCAAGCTTGTTATCTTTGAGAAAGATAACCTATCCTTATACTTTGATTTTGTTATTGACTCCACATCAATAGGCTTGGTGAAATCAAGATCACTAAGCTTGTGCTTGCCCTTACCTTTCACTGCTAGTGGTGGAGCCATAGAATCACCACTATACTTTGGGAAGAAACCTCTTAGATCCTTAATTTTATTGAGCTCCTAAAGGGCATGGGTTTCATATGTACCAATATCTACCCCATGTTCCTTCATCCATATGAAAGTTCTTCTCATAATTGGAAATGACCTCTAAGGGATGGAATCATTTTCTTGAACATTAAAATCTGCTTGTGAGATGGATTGGGCTTCAATATTTGTTGTATTATACATTGAATCTAGTGTCATCTTGTCATCCACCATGTCCTTGGGGATGAAGAGATATTATAAGAAATAACCTCGTAAACCATCATCCTCAAATACTTCAATTTCCTAACATCCTCCTTGGTGGTGCAGTCAAACTAGATGTCTTCATAATGTGATTGATGTAATATCACATTAGTCACCATATTCACCAACCATATAATGTCATAATTAGGCCTGAATGGCATCTTATCAATTATATACTAGCCCATTTCCTATTCTAATCCCTTCATCTTAATGACTGAAGGACATGAATAATTTACAATTACAATAAGAAACTTGAAAAGATTGTTAATATTCTTAGCCACTATCATTTTGTGTGGAGGGATCATCTATTGACTCATCTCCATTACTGATAACTTATCATCCATGTACCTTGGAAATTTGTGTGGGCACCATAAGTAGCCACTTACCTTGATAAATGTGAATGTCTTGAATTGAATGTAAGAAGCACCATATCTTTCAATTACTTCCTTGGCCACCCTAGACATTCTAGTGAGGCTTATTAAAGGAAAGAAGACACTCATCATAATATTTAATAAGTAATTGTAGATTTTACAAAATCTCTTCTTAAAGCCCTCTATGGTGATTTCTAGGTATATTTCATAAATTCTCATTATATCGAGTTTCTTAGTGAGCCTTAGAATGTCCTCTTGTGCACCAAGATGTAAATTAAGTAAGAGGACATGTAAAATGTACCTATAAATGTCTCTATTGATATAATTTTAGCTTGAAGTTGCATCATTTGCTTATGCAAATTCTCATAGAGGATAGTGGCCCAATCCAACTTCTTCTGCTTCTATAATACACATATTAAGATCAGGAATATCCATGGCTCAAATTTTTCTATGGTGGGCATCCTATAAACCTTGGTGGCCATGGAAATGACATATTAGGGAAATTAATTAAATTCTACCATCTTAAAACTCTTAGACATCCTAGATACCTTTCATCTTTTCTTGGCCATCTAACAAGAGTTGATAATGTACCAAATTGCCTTATCATTCTTCTCTATATATTCTTGGAAATCCTCTATGGTGAGTGTAATGTTTTCTATTTGGGGAGGAATTTTGAGCATGTTTCTAAAGTCCATAGGGGTGAAAGAGAAAATAATCTAATGGTTACCATTGATGATGGTTTTGGTGTATAAATGATATGCCCGAGCACATGTAATAATCAATTCTGTGTATGGGGTAACCAGGGGGTGATGTAGCTCATACCAACATTAGTTACTACTTGAGGGGGGGGGGTTGGCCACTATAAGACATTTAATAGGGACACAAAATCTAATCCCATGACATATGTATCCTTAATCACATCCAAGATAAAGACAATGATGCCCTTCATAGAAGTCGAGGATTCCACCATTTCTACCCTAGCTTTCTAGTGAAATACTTCAAATTTTGAATGATTCACTCAAAAAACACTCACAACAATTCTCAATTACTCTCAAAGAACACAACACAAGGAGATGAAATAACACTTATTATTAATATAGAGGGTGGCATACAATGGAAGCTAAAAATCCATGAAGAACTCACCATAATAACATTCTCGCACTTCACTTAGATAGGACACACAAATAGATAAAAGGCATAAATGGAAGCTCTGAATGCAAATGGTAAACACAAAATGAAAACAAATGCCTTAGTTATAATCCTTTGTAATTCAAAATTAGGGTTGACATTAATGCTTCAAATAATAATAGCTAATCACCAACTACCCTAATTAATTATTTGAGCTTCATTCCAAAATGAGAAAGAAGATAGAAATGTTTATTTTATGCCTAATGATCCTTCTTCCAACATGTGGAGCCATACAAGTGAAAAATATGTCATGGTACCCTTTTAGGGCCTTTAGGGAAATTTTCACCTTTTTCATTTATTATTTCCTTTAGTGTAGTGGTGTAATATTCCTTAAGTGCCTCATGAGATATAAGAATGCCACATGTCATAAGTTATCTTTAGAAATTCAAGCATTCAGGCCTTCAAGGACATTTTGAACCTCGCTTTATCAAAATGTGAGTGAGGCAATCTTTAGAAAGGGACCAAAACTTAGGAGACACCGAGGATCTTCCATGTGGCATCACTTTCCTTGCAAGTTCAGGCACTCAAGCCCTAGAGACTTTAAGCACCTTACCTACCAAAAAGTAAGTGGGGTGATCTTCAAAAAGGGATCGAAATATCTAAAACCTTGAGAACCTATCACATGTCTTACTTAGACATAAAATTAGACTCTTAACCATTTCTTACCTTTACATTAGTTTTCTTTAATCGAGGAAGGGTGCAAGATACTCCTAACCTTCAAAAATATTCATACGAGTCCTTTGAGATAGACACGTGTCCTTTATTTAGTTTATCAAGAAATTCCTCACCTTAATCATCAAAACACATCAAATGTGGAACTTAGAAATTTCATTTAGTACCCTAGAAATATCTTCTTTGAACATAAGGCAAAAGATACATGTACAAAAAAAGGCTTGGCTATACTTTTATCTTCTCATTGTAAATCATCCCACCATGAAACCTTCATTCAAATCATGCAATTCCTTCATAATTTATCTAAAATGTCTTCCATCTTGAATAAGTACCCTTCAAATTCTTTGTTGTAAACAAAAATTCTAAAACATATATCTCAAGGATCCTTGAGACCCAGAAAGGTGAGGTATGGAATTATTTCAAAACTTTTGAAGCAGACAAAATGTTTGACAAAAATAAGTCTTCAAAGTTTATTTTGAAGAAAAAAAATTGAAGGCCTATTTCTGTTAGGCATTGTGCTCATGAACAAATCCCAAAACATCAAAAGGACCATTTTTTTCAACCAAAAAAAAGGACAAGAAAATTAACACATTATAAATATGTACTTTGACCTTCTAAAGGAACACATAGAGATAGGATTGGGACTAGTGACTGAAACATTGATACTCATCAAGTTTGGACTTGGGAATTTTAATGAGAAGGGCCCAATTGATCCAATGTAATTTTGGGTACTAACACTATGGGCATAAAAAAATAAAGGACTTAGCATAATACTTTGGGAAATATATAAAGGACTCTGTATAGAGATTTTTACCTAAGGTCTTTGTTGTATATAATAAATATTATTAGGGCCTAGGTTAGAATATTGGACCAAGTTCATAATAAAGTTCCCTCTACTCAGGAGTGCCACTTGGTAGTAGGATATTATTTTAGGGAAATTACTGTGACCTTTTCATGTGGGTAATTGTTATAGCCTTTTTTTTAGGTATGTATTTCATCAGGGAAATTGTTTTAGGTAAAATATCCAAAGCAATTATCCTGAAGATTTTATTTCATTAGGAAAAATTCCCATAACAAAATGTACAAATGGTATGTTCATTAGGAAAAATTTCCATGGAAAAAATTTTGAAGGGTATGTTCATCAATCAAAAAACCTAAAATAAAAAGTCTAAAGGGTATATTTATCAGGCAAAATGCCTGTGACAAAAAATTCAAAGGGTATGTTTGTTGGGCAAAATGCCCATGACAAAAGGTACAAAGGGTATGTTCATCAGTCAAAATGCATACAAGAAAAAGTTGAAGGGTATGTTTATTGGGAAAAATGCCTATAGTAAGAAGTCTGAAGGGTATGTTTGCTCCTTTCATTTCAGCAAGATTATTTTGGAGAAAATGTTGTGAAGATCAAATTTCATTGAAAAAAATGTCCAATAGATAAAATATTGAAATAATAAGTCACCCTAAGGAAAATGTCTTAGAAAAAATGTCTAAAAGAATTCAATTGGCCCAGGGAATTTATCCAATTAAGATAAATCTTAAAACATAAAACCTGACAAATACTCTTGAAAGGTATTAATAAGGTTAGTCTATGAAGACATGACCAATGCCACTTTTCCAAAGTATGAAAATACTAATAATCAATCTTATCCCATATTTTTCATAAACATATAGAAGAGGGGCTCAAAGTCAAGACCAGAATTTGAAAAAAGTGGATCTCCATTTCCCTATGAGAAAAAGGGGGTGTGTTGGGTACAAAAAAAGGTGACTCATAGGGGGAATACTCCTAAGTATTAAAGAACCCATAACTTTGGTTAGCAATCCTTAAATAAATCATGAAGTGTGCCATATAAGAATACTTAAATTAGAAACATGAAAGAGACTCCTAAGTAGATTCACACAACATACTTTCCTTTTGATTTCTTGGATCTGTGTGTGTCAAAAATATTTAATTTATTTAAACCATATTGTGATGAGTTAAAGGCTTGATGAATTTGTAGGTTTCATTACAGTATCTCTTAAAGCTCGTTAAAAATAATGAAATCTCAGGTATTTATCTACTACTAGCCAGGCACCCACAACCTTGATAGAGATATCATAGGCTCCTTCTCTTCTCTTTCCATTATTTTTTTAATCATGATGCATGGTACATTGACCTTATTTCATCATGTGGGCCTTTTAATTTTATTTTGATATTTTGAACTCATTGGTTATTTTATTATTTTGTTTTGTATTGTTTATTGAATAATGTAAAAGAGAAGAGTTAGAACCTTAGTGATCTAGTAGAATTAT
Source organism: Torreya grandis (assembly GCA_037957365.1). Taxonomy (NCBI): domain Eukaryota; kingdom Viridiplantae; phylum Streptophyta; class Pinopsida; order Cupressales; family Taxaceae; genus Torreya; species Torreya grandis. The sequence continues at coordinate 1,341,974 of JARHVA010002072.1, forward strand.
AAAATAAATCATTACTAGAATGTCCCTACCAATCATATCTATACCTAGAATTGTCACTTCTAACAGGTGTTTAATGTGATATGTGCATTTGATTAAATAAAAAAAGATAACTTTCTAAATTTGTATAAAGTATTCTGAGAGCAATTTTTAGATACCTGGTGAGAGTATTCAATTATTACACAATCCATAATAATTCATGATTGCATATCTTTATCCTGAAGACTTAAAAAAACATAAATATGCCCAATCTATAAACTAATCCCAAAGGGTCAAGAGTTTAATTTTAATCTTTTTTTACAAGTCATAAGATCAATTGGTTTGGATTTCAAATTGGTTATATTCAGAGCAAACACAATTCTGATTGTCAGAGAAAGAAAAAGACAACTATTCTAAAAAATCAGGAAACCTAAAATAAGAAAGAAAGAATCTAATCTAGGAAAGCAAATTACCAAAAGCAAGAAAGATAATCTAGAAAGAAAGAAACTAATCTAAAAAACACATAAATATAATCTAATAAATCCAAAACTAATCTAAGAAATACTAAAATCTAATCTAATCATATAGATACATTCATCTATCACTCCTTACTCAGTAACATCAGCAGACAACACAACCTTGAAGTAGTACTTCAATAATTGTCCATTGATTGGATATGTAAGCTCATTTCCCTAAAATTCCTTCAAATTAAATGCATTATTACCCATGATATTTTAAATTTTTTATGGCCCAATCCATAATGGGTCAAACATGTCATGTTGTCCTTTCTTCTCATGGGCTTTATCCCAAAGTAACACTAGATCTAAAATTTTGAGTTTTTTGACATTTATTATTTAATAAAACCACCTCTTGACCACATCCTAGTGTTTATTAAATGTCTATAAGGCCTCATCCCTTGAATCTTCCATTTATATTATGTCCAACAGTCTTAATTCTACTTTATCGGTTGGTTCTATAAAGTCCTACATAGATGGATAAGTGGGTAACTTTAACATTATAGGGAATATTGGTTTGCATTCATATACCAATAGGTAATGTGAAGCTTTAAGGGCTTCTTTATATCTTTTTTGGTCTACTTGAAGAGCATAATTCAATAAATTGTGTCAGTCCCTAGTCTTGTTTCCAACTTATTTCTTGATTGTATTGATTAGATTCTTATTCATTGATTCTACTTGTCCATTTCCTTGAGGGTAATAGTTGGATGCTAACCTAATAATAATCTAGTTTTCATGTGCCCACATAGTAAATTTTTTTAATATAAAAGTTAGTCTATTGTTATAAACCAAAGAAATGGGTGTGCCAAATCTAGTTATTATGTGTTCCTCCAAGAAGCAAATCACATCTTCTGCTAGGCAGTTCTTTGTGGCTATGACATTGATACATTTGATGTAATAATCGGTAGTATTAAGTATGGATTTATGGCTTGATAATAAATTTGGGTTGATGACACCAATGAAGTCTAAACTCGATTGGGAAAATGACCTTCCTTCAATAACTAGTTGTAATGGCATTACTGTGTGTATTTCTCTCTTGGATAGAGTTTGGAATTCATGGCATGTTCTGACATGAGTATAAGCATATTTGAAAACTATTGGAAAATATTAGCCCATTCTTAAGATCTTATGGGTTTTGGTATTTTTATAAAGATGAAAAATGCCTATAATTTGATGTAATTTCTCTAATATTTCTTTAGCTTCATCTATGGATACACACTTGAGATAAATACCTTCATAGTTCCTTCTATAAGAGAATCCCTTTTTTATCATGTAGTGAACATTTTTGAGAATTTAAGCTATCCTTCTCTCTCTATTGAGCTTGGGGGAACAATTTATTGTAAGTAAATACTATATTATATATGTATACCATTCTCGTTTAGATACTTGAGCTTCATATACCTCTTAAATGGTGATGTGTGGATCTTGTTCAATCATAAGTTGAAAAATGCATTGACCTTAAATGATCTTTGTTGATTTAATCTCTATGTTGAATTCTTGAAACTTTTCAATCCACTTGCCTTGGTGTTCTCCTAGCTCATTCTGTGATAGAGTGAGCTTGACAGTAGGATCAAGTACAATGGTGATGGTTTTATTCCACAAGATGTAATGCCAAAACATTTTTACTACTTTGACAAAAGCAAAAATTTAATTTTCAATTATAGAGTATCTAAGTTTTTAATCTTTCAAATTTGTGCTCATAAACATAATTGGATACTTGGTCTCATCCTTCTTCTACATGATGACAAATGCAATCATATCCCTGAAGTGAATGAATACAAGTATAAATCTTTCATAAAATCTACACTAATTAATACTAAAGCCTATGATATTGTATCTTTAATGTCTTGGAAGGAATTTTAGGATTTAGTTGTCCATTCTATTTTGGCATCCTGATTGAGCATGGCATTTAGAGGTCTAATAATTTTTAAAAATATTGAGATTAACTTCCTTATGAAGTTAATCTTTCTGAAGAATGATTTGAGATCCTTCTTGCTATTTGGTGGCTGAATTTTTGAAATTGCCTAAATTCTATCTATATTAATGGTGATCCCATCCTTGGTGATGATGTGCCCCAAGAACTTTCCCTCAGTGACTCCAAATATTCTCTTATTTGGGTTTAATGAAACACTAAACCTTTTATATTTATTGAATATGGATTATAGGTGACTTATATGGTCTTTCTAATTCTTTGAATATACTATAAGATCATTCATGTAGATGATTATGCATTTTCTTGGTAGTCCTTTGAAGGCATGATCCATGGCATGTTGAAATGTAGCTCATATGTTTATTAGGCCTAATGGCATCCTCTTATACACATAGTCTCCCCACTTCATTATACCCTCAGATTACACCAGTACCTAATTATATCCTGAAAATCCATTTGAAAAGGACATCATTTTAGAACCACTTACTATTTGTATCACCTCATCTAGAGAAGGTAGGGGATAATTATCCTTTTCAAAAGCTTTGTTTAGGTTCTTAAAATCCACACATAATTGGATCTCACCATTATTATTTCTTACTAGGAAAAAATTGGTGACCCAGGTAGAATGTTGGATTGGGAAGATGATTTTTGTGCTTTAAAACTTCTCTACTTCTCTCTAAATGAGAGGATTTAAAATAGGATGGACTGGCCTTTACCTATATTTGAATGGCTTGTGATCTAGATTTAAGGGAATTTTATGTGTAATGAATTGCAAGTCATATATTTTCAAATCTTTATATGTCTAGGTGATGACATCCCTATATTGAGTGATTAGATCCTTCACTCGTCTCTCCTCTGGGGTGCAGTTGAGACCAATATTAACATAGCATGGGCTGTGCTCATCTCTAATATTTTCTCTTTTGAAATCCAATTTATTGAACTTGGGGTACTAGAGTTGTTGAGATTAGGGGTCTATATCAAATGATCTTTCCAAAGAGACAAACCTAGCTAGATTTCAATTCTATTTGAGTTGGAGAATGCCTTCTTTGTCTAATTCCTCTTGATAGAGGTGATTAATGTCATTATCATCACTAATTTGGGACTCAAACTCCCCTAAATTAGTTAAAAATTGAATAATCTGTTGGTCATCATCAAAGATCTAGAAATTTTATATGTTATCTAGAATGTAAGGACATGGTACCAGTTAAATAAAGAACCTTTTTACCTTAGATTCTTGTAATGGCTCCAAATTAGTAGCAATACTAGCTAGTAAGTCTGCTTCTTGATTTTTCTCTCTAGGAAGTGCTAATATGTTAAAAGCTTTAAATATTTAAATCAAGTTCCATGCTCTATTCTTGTATCTCCTTAAATAAGATAGCCTACATTGATATTTATTTATAACCTAGTTAATTACCAGTTTTGAGTCACCAAATACTAGTATTTACTTCACATTATTCTTGAGTGTAAATTGTAGTCCCAGAATTAGAGACTCATACTCAACTCTATTGTTAGTGCATATAAATTGAAACCTATATGCTAAAAAAAACCTTTTATGTTATGGATCAGTTAGCTTGATTCCCATTCTTGATTCTTGCTTGGATCTAGCACCACTAAAGTGTAAAGTCCATAGCTGATTCAAACCTTTAGTTTCTAGCTTCTATACTTGATTCGAAGTAATAAAAGTATAAATACCAAGGCTAGGATATTCATACTTTACCTATTCATTCTTGACATTATATTCTATAATGGGATACTTCATTCTCAGCTCTCTACCAATTTTGATTTGATTTTTAATTCACCTCCATGGCAACCATATATGAGAGAAATTTGTAGAGAGATATTCATTGAGTGTTTTGGACTAATCCCTACTCAACTATAGTCTATAGCCTTCTTGTATGTCTACCATGAGAATATAATAGGTCATTTAGACTCACAGTTTAGATGCTACTTGAATGTGTACATTGGTTAATTCTCCAACTACTAGTAATACTATTTTGTCCAATTGTGAAACTATTCTCTTTGAAGGACTTAGAGTGAGACCTAACTTTTGACATATGGATGTAGGCATGACAATTGAAAATTCTCCAAAATCAACTAAACAATTATGAATATTCTTACCAAATGCTCAAATAGTCATAAAAACGGTGGAACTTATAGCTTACTCTTGTAGATGGCATTGACATCAGTAACTTTCACTTTATATGTAGATGTTTTAGCTCATTCTATAAGAGCCTTTCTAGTAATGGACTTCTATAGTAGCTCCTTTTGTTTGGGGATCTGTGATAACTCATGAAGCATTATATTTGCCTTGATCTTATTCATATCCTCCATAATATTGTATCCTCCTTTACTTGGTTCTTCCTTGCTCTGTGGCTAATTATTCCCTTTTGGAGGGGATGGATTATTGTTTGCTTTAGGATTAAGAGGAATCATTGTAGTACTTGGAAGAGTCAATGTTTTAAGTGGTTTCTTATTCTTTAGATTGTATTCACCTCTTTGAAACTACTAAAAAGCATGAACTTCATCCATGTTATGTTTTGATTCATTATCATCCTTGCCTGGGAAGGGAAACTATTTTTATTTTCAAATAACATAGCAGTAGTTGAAGATCTAAGGTCTTGGTGAGATTATATTGGATTGTTCATCTGGTCCTACTTGACCACCTCTCTTTGAAATATTTTGAACACTACACAAAATTCATTGCAATTGAACTTAACATGTTGAGAGGTGTTATAAACTATACACTAATTAGGAATAATAATCTTAGCCATGTTGATCTCTAGAAGTTTGTTAAGCTATTTAGTCTTATTAAATAGTCTATTGTATCTTTGGAATCTATCATTCTGATTACCAATTGGGGCATTTGTATTTCATATCTTCCTTTGCATTTTTAAGGTGTTATTGATTAACTTTAAAACCATCTTCTAGATAGAACCCAGTTCTAACTTCGTAGAATTTGTTCCTTGTAAAATGGTAGTGGGAAGTGCAATTTATTATTGATTCTATTGGTAACCATTGCTTGTCATATGATTGTTCAAGAAGCTAAAATTTGGTTTTTTTGTCTGTGTCAATGGAGGTACTGCATATAATTGATTTTGATTGAATGTAGGAACATTTTAATTCACATGTGGTACTAGATTGAGTGATGGAAATCCATTGTTGACATTATGTGCTCCAAAAATATGAGGATTGAGTTGCTTACCTATATTGATAGCCTCTTCATATGTTAACACCAAATTGTTGGTAGTAGCTACTCTTCTCAAGAACATGGCAATGATTGGGTCCAGGGAATTATTGTACATCTCCAATGTTAATGTCTCATTAGGTTTATATCATGGGATCAATCAATTATACATTTTTTGGAAAATTGCATTGAAAGCATAGATGGGCTCATTAGGTTTTCTCCTCATGTTATTGAAGTGATGGTATACCAAACTAGGATTGGTGACCTATCCAAAATGTGCAAGAAAATCTACTTGACATTCATCCCAAGAAGTGATAGATTTTTTATTAGATTTAAATATACATCATAAGAAACATCCATCAAAGTAAAAGGGAATAATATACATGCAACATATTCATGGACAACATTCATTAGCCTTAATGTAAATTTAAAAGATCTAACATGTTCCTCTCCTGTCCTTGCTCCTGAAGGAGCAAAGGAAGATAGGTACTTTTCAATATTTTGAGGCAAACCATGAACATATCTTAACATGTCAATAGTAGATACAAATAACTAGGAATAAGTTATTGGTTGATTAATAGTTAAAGGGTTCCTTGTAGGTAAGGGGTTACCTATTAAAGGAGGCAATTATTTTGAATCAAGATTGTTGGCATAATTTTAGGCTTACTATGATTTGTCAAGGGTGAGAATAGGAAAACATCCTAAGATTTATATTTGATCACTCTCTCCAGTGACTCTAGTGGAACTCTACACAAAGGATAACTATTATTATCAAGGTGTTGGTCCTCCTTCTAGTGCCAATGAAACTATTGATGTGGGTTTTATGTACACCTCAACATAACAAGGTAGCCTCTAACATTTTAGGATTTCAAAGGAGGTAAAATCCAATCTAGGGCATGAGTTTTAGGTATTTATTATTTGACAACCTATTGATTTGGATAACAATTTAGATGACAATTCGAGTGATGGGTCCACCCCAATTGATGGTAGAACTTCCGAGAGCCATAACTTTTGCACCGTAACTCTAATTGACTCACCGTTTGAACCGTTGGAAAGATAATAATGAGGGGAAATTTGTGAGATGGATGGAACTTTGATCAATGAATTTTAACCCCATAAAACCCAATGGAAGTATCCCAAATTTTAGTTTTAGTAGTGCAGTCTAAAAATAGTAAGTTTCTAAAAATAGTAATTCCTCAAGTTCTGTATTGTTGTAAATCATGAAAGTCAAACCAATTCATCTCCCTCAAGATTGGTGACCTTCCACATCCTCCCCACACCTTCAAAACATTTATAAATTAAGATTTAACTTGAAATGGAAATTTTAGGCCCACCAGCTTCCATGAGTCTCGACCTCGAGACCTAGCTCTGATACCACTGATCCAAAACTCGAAATATTTGGTTAAAAGATAATTCAAGAAACAAGAAAAAAACAATTAAAATAATTCTATCTCTGAGAAGAGATGTTCTATTGATCAAATTTGTAGATTCCATTTTAGGTTACATCTTCATTTATACATGTTTTGAAGGTGTGGGGAGGATGTGTAAGGTCACCAATCTTGAGGGAGATGAATTTGTTTGACTTCCATGATTTACAACAATACAGAACTCGAGGAATTACTATTTCTAGAAACTTACTATTTTTAGACTACACTAATAAAATTGAAATTTGAGACACTTCCATTGGGTTTTAGGGGGTCAAACTTCATTGATCAAAGCTCAATGCCATCTCACAATGTTCCTCTCATTATTAGCTTTCCAAAAGTTCAAACGGTGAGTCAATTGGAGCTACGGTGCAAAAGTTATGGCTCCCAGAAGTTCTGCCATCAATTAGGGTGGACCCATCACCCGAATTGTCATCTGAATTATTGTCTAGACCACCTATTGATAGAATTGATGGTAGGGAATACAAGTTGTTGAAAAGGTTTTTGGATGGAAGTATGGTCCCTAAAAGGTAGTGAATCTCTATGTGGTTTAGATGGGTGGTTGGTTGCTAATCTAGAGTGGGTAAGTTTCAAAATAAACTCAAAAAAAGAGGGAAAGGTAAGGCAAAAAAGAAGGCTTTGTGGGTTTTAGGAACTACTTCCCTTATTGGTTTTTAAACAAACCTTTACTTTCATAACCTATGCATATTTAAAGTAGCAATTACACACACATAATCAGACAAGATTAAGAAGTCTAAGGAGATAATGATGCAATAAATTAATAGGCCTTAGATAAAGGTTGCTTTTTTTAGGGAAATTTTTGCACACTCTTAGGATATTATGGCTCAGGCTAGTGAATTATCTGAGGCAACTTTGGCACACACATAGATAACTACATCAAAGAAAGCATTAGTAAACATTCAAAATTATGAATAAACTAACTTGACTACCTTAACCAATATATTCTACCAATCTATCAATAGTTGTTGCACATCTATAGATTAGTACATTAATCAAAATAATCAAGAATCCATTCAAAGCTATTGCACACTAAATATTATTGGAACATACAACTAAATAAAGTAATAACTAATTACACACAAATTGGAAATAAAATACACAAACACATTTGCTAATGATCAAAATTTGACATTTGTGTAACCTTCAAAGACATCCATGTGACTATCAAATTGACTTAACTCTCTATGAGTTAGACACTTGTCATTTATTGATTTATTATGCTTCATATGTGTGCCACTTGAAAACTATTTGGGGCTTCTTAGCTCTTGACTTATTGACCCTGGAGAAGGGCCCATAGACCATTTATCTATTATCTCAAGCTCCCATGATTGTGACACTTGTCACCCTTATGGGTTTTTTTGACATTTCAACTATTACACACATCATTCAATTGATTGGGCTTGATAAAACATTTGTTTTAGGATCTTATCTTGTAATTTTTAACTTTATAATTTGATCATGCAGGTATTCCACTTGGCAGATCTCTATTTAGTTTGTTCCTTTAAGCATAAAAAAATAAAAGGACTTAGCATAATACTTTGGGAAATATATAAAGGACCCTGCATAGATATTTTAGCCTAAGGTCTTTGTTGTATTTAATAAATATGATTAGGGTCTAGGTTAAAATATTAGACTAAGTCCATAGTAAAATTCCCTCTAATCATGGGTGCCACTTGGTAGTAGGATATTATTTCAAGGAAATTATTACAAACTTTTTGTGTGGGGGAAATATTGTGCCTTTTTATTTGGGGCATCTATTTTGTCGAGAAAATTGTTTAAAAAAAGTTATCCAAAGAAATTATCTTGAAGAGTCTATTTCTTTAGGAAAAATGCCCATGACAAAAGGTTTGAAGGGTATGTTATTTAGGCAAAATGCCCATGGCAAAAAGTTCTAAGGTTATGTTCATCAGGCAAAACACCTATAGAAAAAAGTTTGAATGGTATGTTTGTCAGGAAAAACACCCCTAGAAAAATGTTTGAAGGGTATGTTTTCCAGGTAAAATGCTTGCAGAATTTTTTTTGAAAGGTATGTTTTTCAAGTGAAACACCTACAAAAAAAATCCTGAAGGGTATGTTTGTTGGGCAAAATGTCCATGACAAAAATTTAAAAGGGTATGTGTGGCCCTTTCATTTTAGTAGTATTGTTTTGGATAAAATGTTGCAAAGACCAAATTTCATTAGACAAAACATCTGATAGAAAAAAACCCAAAAGAATAACTCACCCCAAATAAAATGTCTTAGACAAAATTTCCAAAAGAATTCAATTAGGTTGAGAAATTTATCTGATTAAGATAAATCTAAAAACACAAAACCTAATAAATACTCCTAAAAGTTATTAATAAGGTTAGTCTATGAAAACATATTACCAATTCCACTTTGTCAAAGTATGAAAAGGCCAATAATTAATCTTCTCCTAGATTTTGTATAAACACATAAAAGAGGAGCTGAAAGTCAAGACCATAATCCAAAAAAGTGGGTCTCCATTTCCCTACGAGGAAAAGGGGGTATGTTGGGTACAACACACACTAAACTATTAAAGCATTTATCTATTTCTTTTAGTGTTCCCATATTTTACTATGATTTATATGGGCAATGATAAATAAAAAAAACTTATTAGAACCATTTGAACTAGATGTATCAATTAAAATTCTAAAACTTAAATGTCAATTGAGTGAAGTTTATTATAGATAAATTTGGATTGAATGTGACTTTAAAAGGGGAATTCTAGTACTTATAGCTATGGTATACATATAAATTTTCTCTCTTCATTTATCATCACTCATATTACTATTAGTTGACACTAATTTTGCTTATCTCATTTATCTCTTATAATTTTATCCTAATATTACCCCTTCTAGTCATTTATCTAACATCCCCCCACATTATTCTTCATCCACTAACCTTATATTATCCCCACCAACCTATTAATTTTTTTAAACATATCTTATCCACTAATTAATCCCACTTGTCTAATATTTGGGAATTTAAAATTCCCATAACCCACCTACCTACCTACTCTTAGGATTTCCTAAAATCCTACCCCCTAAATTCTCTAGAACCCCCTAATCACATGGCTAATCCACCACTAATCATGATTAAACTTCTAAAGAGAATCATCAATAATTTTTTTTAATTCTTTAGATAAACCTCAACCATTAATCTCCTACACCCTAATTTAAATAATGACCATCGATCTTCCCTCTTTTCTATTTAAACACCACCACCCCTCTATTGCCAAACTAACTAGAAGCTAACTAGAGAATCCATGTCCAATCTATGATAAAATCTTCCATCAACATAGTATTTTGATCAAGTCTTCAAGCCAACATCATGCTAAAAATCTAAGTCTTTGGTGGACAATCTCCATGCATAAGCATTTCATCTCTTTAGTTTGAATCTTGATTGGGAACACTTAGCTTTATATTAGAATATTGTTTTGAATGATTCATTTGATTTCATGTTATTACATTTTAATCTAATAGTTCTCACTTTTATGTTAGATTGTAGATCTAGGCATTTTTGATATCATTTGCATAATCAAATCTAATTGTTCAATTTTTCATCTACAACTATTACTATAAATAATAGACAAAGGCCCTATAAAAGTTTGTCGGGTGCAACTATATGCACTATAGAAAATGTATGTAATAAAAATATATAAATTAGAACAAACAATTTAATTTAAACTCTTAATAGGTTAAATATTATATTAGTTATTCTTTTTCTTCATATATTTATTTATATATTTACATCAATAATTAACTAACATAATATCTTATACAAATTTATGTAAAAGATGATGAGAGATATCATTCTTGGGCTGTCTATATAGTTTTAGATTTGTGAAATAAATATAATGAGACACTTCAAGCATAATATCTCTCAACATATTTTACATAAATTTATCTAATATATATATGCTAGTTTTAAACAATTATGTACTTTATCTCAATATATTTAAATTAATGGATATGGAAGTGTCTTTCCAATTTAAAAACCATCTCTTTTGTAGGTTTTCATGAAGAGTTTTTCCCCTTGCCGATAAGGCTTGAAAATCTACCCATAAGTGGAGTATATTGGTATAAACATAACTTTTGGGTGTATTTATTTTTTAGATTATGGGTAAACCCTTAATGAACTAGGATGATTTTGATTGAATTTATGAACCCATTTAAGATATAAGTAGGAGACCCATATCTTCTTTACAACCATCACCAATGGCCACCACTAATTTCACTAAAATCACCAATGGAACACTATCACCAATATCACCAATGGATTCAACCATCCAAACATATCTAACTACTAAAATTGATCTAACATATCATATGAAATTTAAACATGGATAAGATTAGACACAACCAAACAACTTTAACTAATTCAGTCACATTTCATTAACTTTTTAAGTGTATTAATTAAACATTGGTATATAAATTAAATATAAATGGTGAAATATATATTAAATGAAAATTAATCACTTATTTCTCTTCATATAAAATTATTTCTTTGGATTTGAAGAGTAAAATTATTAAATATACCTTTGAATGATAACATTTTCTATATTGACTGCTTTCTACACTGACAACTTTCATTTTGTATGATAATGAAAGAAAAGAAATACAAAATATGTGGACAAAAGAATGTGACACCCTCATTTATTTTTGAAAAGATAGCTAAGGGAAAGTGTTTGTAGAATATGTCTCAAGAAATAGTAAAGAAAGGAAAAATATGTGTTTAGAAAGTTTTTACTATGGTAGAATACTATGGGTTTTATTTGAAATAAAAAATATTTATCAACAAAAGAATAAAAGTTAAGTATTTCTTGTTCAATGTTAAAATTTTAAATGTTTATAGTTAATTTTGACGTTTATTAGATTAAAAAAAGTCTAAAATATTATGTATTTAGCACTCTTTGACTAAAGGTATTAATGAGATAATTTTTTGATGTTATTGTAGTATAAATTTAAAAAAATGAAAAAATAATTAAACATGACATCAAAGTAATCATCAAAGTCTCTGTCGTCATCATAAAAATGAAAAGTCTATTATCATTATTATTATAGTAAGAAAAGGATATGAATTTAAGGGATGGAAGATTCTAAATATTTTCCATCAATGGTTATCAAAAAGAAAGGTTCCCTTTCATTATCATAATACAACCTTCCCCACAAACGTACTCTAACATCTCTATCAAATAATAAACTCTTATAACTAAAGGTGGTATGATCAATTATTGACACATAACAAATGAACCACACAAATGGTGTAAATATAAGTGCAACTATAAAGTGTTCATGCAAATAAAAGTGTCATCATTAGAACATCAAATCAAAAACTATTATCATATTATTTTAGGGGAGAAGTGTTAATAGTGGAAACCTTAAAGTTTAAGGCTTCACATTATCACCTAGGTGCCATGTAGGTACATAAAAATTAATTCATTCAAAAATTTAACATTTTTTTATTTATAATTTTTATTTAGAATATTGAAATGGAGGGAAACTCATAATTTGAATTAATTTAAAATCATAATTTTGAAATGAATTTGAAAAAATTTGTCTAATATATTTGAATATGTTATAAATATATTAGACATTGGTGTACTAATTGTTGAAATAGTAACATACTATAATATGATTGGCTATTGTAAGGTAAAAGTTGGATAACTAGTGCATAGTACTATCATAACTATAATAACTATTAGGGAGTACAAAGTCAACTATAATAATTATTAGGTAGTAATTATTTAAATGGTATTATGTATTCAAAACCTATTTAAACTTTTGATTCACACTTAACTAATGGTACTTCTCCCCGGATATTAAAACATAAAGTCAACTTAATATTTTAATCTACATTTTATAAGAATAAGTTATTATATTAAATCATGTGGAATTGAGATTTTTTAGTACTAGAATAAAATAGAGTATTAAATGTTATTTGTATTATGTTTTTTGGTGCACAAATACACATGTACATGGTGACATTGTATATCACAAGGTGTGAAACCATTACATCCATGCAGGAGGACCATTATAAGTTGTGGTAATAGATACAATATGTGCATAAAGAATGTGATAAAAACAAAGTATATAATCCAATTTTTTTGCAAAACTATTCTCCAAACACATTTCTTCTCAAAATAAACATGATATTGATATATTACAAAGAATCAAGATTTTATACACATATGACAATACTTAAGTCTATAAAGTTTAAGTTTTTAAATCATCGATCAATTTACTAGTTAACTTCCTTTAATGTGACATAATGCACATGAAGTAAGAATTAATATCTCAGGTGTTTGAACCTTTTTTTTTAATAAAACATATTTTTTTGGAGGCCATTCTAATTTATAAATCACATGTTAAAAATATATAACGCCAACCTTTTATAAAGTCACATGTAAATTGGTATCTTCAAATGTAATAGATTCTTTAATTATAAATATATTATTTTATCTAACATGGATAATAAAATTCAACCTGTGAAATGACATTGATCATTTGGAGCTATTATTATTGCCAAAATGTAATTGGTCACAATCTGATCACTTGATATCCCTCTCCTTGTAACTATACTATTGAATCAAATATCATACTATCAAATGTAATTTTATAGAGATAAAATCTCTTATTCACACATTTGCAATAGCATCACCTCTATTGAACTTATTTAATTGAATCAACTTACATGTTATAATTAAATATTTTTTAGGTATTATTTATTTTTGAAATAATTTTCATAGATGATACATGTGATGTCAACTTATATAACTTATAATATTATTTAAATTTAACAAACAACACTAACATAATTTTTCTTATTAGTAAATATAATTTTCATCTCACTACAATTACCTACTATACACTAAACAAAATAAAATAATTTAAAAAAAAATGGAAGGAACTAATATCCTTATTTTTCAATTGTAAAGGAATAGAAATGGAGAAGATGGTGAGGAAAGGAAAGATCATCTGTTAAATAAATTAAAAAAATAAGAGAAAGAAAAAAAAAATGATGGAGAAAAAGTGTTATTTTACCATTGCTCTCTTAATAAGATAACCGAGAAATGTTGTTGAAAAGAAATATGATATATATCAAAAGTAAAGGAAAGAAAACAAATATAAAAAATGTATGATCATGTTTTATACTTATATTTATATGTTTTAATGTTCTTCATGTATTATGTATTGACCATCATATTAATTATTGATAGTAATAGATGTACCCTTGAATTATATACTTTTAAATTTTAGTAAGGAAAAAGTGATACTAAATTGATATGGACATGAATTTTTTTTTTTTGAACATAATCTAAACCATGTGGGCATTTGAAAATCTAAACTATTTTTTGGATAGTTCTTGGAAATAGATAATAACATTACTTAATAGAGAATATCATTAAAAAAATAAGGCATTTATTACTATTTCCAACATTAATTGATTTGGTATAGATATTTTAACACCATTTTAGTTTGTAGATATTGAGTTAGTGTTGAATTTTAGGTTATTAATATACCTCTTTACACATATTTGGTATATGCATACAGACACTAGCATCTCTAATTTTTATGCATTAGGGAAACAAGGAGACATGGGTTGCCCTTAAATTTCACTTATACAAATGATAAAGTAGGTATTAGTTTTATAAAAAATATTCAATTAATTATTTAATAATGGAGACATATTTAAATACAACTTACTCTTTTATATAATAGGAATTATAATCTATTTTCTAAAGCCATTATATTAAATATAGGTTAGTTGTTCCAACAACTCATAAAACTCACTAACTCACACACCTACTAATAATATATCTAAATACATTATGTTATATACTAACATTCCTAACAAATTAGTTATTTTATAAAAATATTACTATTTCTAATGGAAAATAGCTATGAATGCATAGGGTGGGTGTTTGATTTTATATGTAAGTATTTAATGAGATTAAAAGAATAAATAATTGTAGAATAGGATTGTAGAACAAGTTTGTTCATGTGTTTAAGACATAAAAAATGATAAAGCATAAAGAACTAGCATGCTAGGCCTATTCCCTTGAGGGGAATATATAAATGGAGTCATTAAATATAGATAAAAAGCATGGGGAATGCCTTCCTCAAATGGCTTTGGCTCTTGATTTGATCCATTTTGAAAGGATGAGTGAAGCTATCTAGAGATAATTTTGCATAGTTTTTCTACACCAAAAATATCTTAAAGGTTATGGCCACAACTCATGTATTTATAGCTTTTCCAAAATTAGATAACTAATTTATGGCCCTCCATCTCAAGATCAATATTGAGGGTCACAAATCCTTTCAATTTTGGAGGGACAAGTCATAAATATGGTAATCAATATTTGGAAGAATATAAAATTAATAAGGCATGGGTAACCTTAATCATGATATTTATCTCCATTAATTTTTTGTGAATGACATCACTATGGTGATGTCATGGGTAACATCATGGCCCAGATATTTTGAATTACAATTTTCCAATACTAGATATTCAATAAATTTTCATCGATTTCTCATTTAAGATCTTAATCTAATTTTCATTGCTTAAATTATTTTACTTATTAGTTTTGAAATTATTAGAAATTGGTCACCTATTTAATCAAAAATGTCAAAAATGACAATTTATTTATTTGTAATTTGACTAGATTTTAATTAGAGGAAGATGTCAATTGCATACAAGGTGATACCTTATTTACTATAGTATAGACATGAATTGGAACATGCACGTGATGTGTGAAGCTCAATTAGAGAATTTAAATCATATAGAATGTCATTTTGTTTGGTCATAATTTGACTCAAAGTAAATTAGGAGAAGAGAGCAATTCTATAAAATACATTGCCACAATCAAGGATACATGAACACGAATTAGCACATGTATGTGACATGTGCAAACAAATTATAACATTTTAGTGATTTTGATTTAGTTTATATGTTATTGTAGAAATTTATTCATATTTTAAATCTTGGTTTGATAGTGATAAGAGTCAAATGTCTAAATTTTATCTTTATTTGAGAAGGCATAATGAGACATTTGATCAAATCTATGTCTTTCTAAAGAATAAAAAGCTTTCTTAAAATGATCATAATTAGAAGAAAATTCATTCCCACTTCCTACTAAATTATACATGAGATGTAGAAAAATGAGATTACAAAAATAACCTAAATGACATTGTGATGTCCCATGATGCCCCCTCGAGGGGAGAATGACAAAATTTTACTTTTGATGGGTTGGCCCTCGATTAGAAGAAATAAACACATATTTCAATAAAAGAGGCTAAAAATGAAATAATTAGAAGAAAATGGAATGAAAATAGACAAATGAGGCTAAAAAGAGACTCATATGAAGAACTAAGTTTGTGTTTTAGTGCTCCATTTTAATGACATTGAATTGTATCCAAATTATGTCTAGTTGTCCAGGTGTTTAATGCTTGATAATTCCATCAACACCATTTCCTAATCCATATTATATATCATAGTTGTCACCAATCAATTCGACCAATATGTTTGGTTTTAAAATTATTATGTCAGGCATGTAATTCTTTTGATTATTTGTAACAATTCCATCACAAAAATTCACATTTTTATCAACAACATTAAATGTATAAGTTTGTTCCTAGAGAAGTACAAGCATTTTGGTGTTATGTTTTTAACATCATCATTCTTGTGAAACAATTATGGAAATTTTGGATCATAAGGAAGAGATATATAGCATGCATTATTCAAGTATTTAATGTTTGGCATTGTCTATTGACAAGTTATGATGTAGTTTAGGATGGAAACAAATTGAATGTTAGTTTGTCAAATGACTTGTTAGAGCTAAAATCAATTTATATTGTCAAGAAAAAAAGTGTATGGTGTTGTTTCTCCATACAACAATGGTTGTTTAAAAACCCACCTATCTTGAATAGGCTCTATTTTATAAAAATCACCGATGAATATAATGTCAATGTTTTCAAATGGTTTTTTTTTTGTGTATGCATTATCTGTCGAAGTCTTTTGTCAATATTGTACAGAATTTTAATTCCTCATAAATAAATTTCATCAATAAGAAACACATGAAATTTTTGATAGCATTTTCTCTATCTATCCAAAGTGTTTGAATCCAATGGCATCATTCATTTAGATGTATATGGATGATGAAAAAAAGAATGTATGTTAGACCATTTGCATTGTATGTTGCTTTGCCAGTGTTTACAATAATAAAACCATTTATTTTCAAAGGATTAATTTCAAGTTCATTATTGTAGATCTACACCAAAGTTTTTTTATATCATTTTTATAGTAAATGTTTTTCTTGTGCTTGCTCCTTCTTTTAAAAACAAATAGATTGAGTTGTTTGACTCTAGTGCTTTTTTGATCGCAATGTCTTTGAAAATAATTTGTTTTTATTTATTTAGTTATTTTTACAAGTTTAAGTATTATTCTCTACTTATTAAAAAAGGATGCTTGGATTTTGAAACATTTTTGAATGTTGATTGTTGACTATTTTTTGATTTATTATGCAATGTAAATCATAGCCTATGTCATATGCATCGATGTTGTTTTTGACATGATTATTTTTTATCATTAGCAATAGAAAATATCAAGTCATAAGTAATGTCTATATTCTCTATAGCAGTGTCAACATTGCCCTACTTTTTTATGGACTTTGCAATAAACATGGTTTTAATTCTTATTATTTATGTCTTATGAGTAAGGTATGCATCATTCCATGTGTTGTAGTTTTTTTCCAATGTCTCTTCATTATCACAATCAAGTATAAACAACATCATTTTTAATCTATCATTTTTAATCTATAATAGTTTTTGGGATCTATGTGGATATTGTATATAACATGTCAAATGATGTATGATTTTTTTTCATTTTTTATTATTTACATATTTACCTAGGTAATATGCCACAAATTCAGCCAATCATATATGTTCTAACTACATTGGCCTTGAAACATATTTTTCTATAGGAGAATCACATATTATGTCCTCTAAAGTGTTTGAATCTTGTGCTAATAGTTTTATACTTTTAAAAATGTAAGTTATTTTTGTCTCTAGTGATGTGTTTACAAAAATTATTTTCCTTAAACTATGATGTAATGGCAATGATAGTACAATGAATGGCCTAATGACTAGACATTTTTTGGTGTTGTAGAAGCATATTTCCTAATTTCATTATGGATTACATTTTTTTATCATCACTATGAGTAGTTTCAACACACTTTTTAAAACACATTAATCAATGTATGATCAAACATTGTCATATAAGAGCAACAATATGTTGCAACAACATATGCATCAAGAATGAATTATGCATCTATGTTATCATACCACAATGCCAGGGGATATTTTGCAAATTCATATATCCAAGTATCTAATGGATATGTTTTTAGAATTATGTTGGTCCATTAAATACAATATCATAATTAAATTATGTATTTTATTTTGAACAAGTTTGCTTCTTGAAAAACATCTAGAATGTTGTGTCTTTGATATACTTTATTTTCTCAAATTGAGAAAAAAATACTATGGCATTCTCTTTTTAAATCTCACTGGTTTCATCCAATGGATCTATTATTGTTGTTTTTCACATTGGAGACAATGAAAAATTAAATCTATAATGATAATTTCTATATTTTTTGCATGTGCTTGTATGATGATGTGTTTGCATTCTATCCAAGTCGCTATCAAGCAATGTCAAATCGTAAGATATGTATTTATCTGCAAAATATTTGATTTTAGTATTGGATAAATATCCATATATAGGTTCATCATGTACCTAGAGCATGAAATGCAAATGCTCATTTCTTCTATTTTAAAATTCAATAACAAAAAATAATTTGAAACCTTTCCAAAGAATTATTCATTTTTTAACAACATATTTTTGAATGCATTAGATCTATGGATAAAATAAAAACAACATAGAAAAAGGTTTGTTCTTATCATTGTGTCAGTGTTGTCTTATTTAATTGTCTCTTTGTTTTTGTTATTTATTGTGGGAGTCAATTTTTGCAATGCATGGCACAAGGGCTCCCAACAATGTTCAATAGTTGTTAGAAGAGCAAAAAATGTTGGTGGGCCCAATTGCCTAATCATTAGAAAAATAATTTTTCTTGAATTTTTAAAATAGTCAGGTGATATTCAAATGTTTTTTAATTCTCTATAGGCTACTGGTGATTTTAATATTTTCTCTATGCTGGCTTTATTTTGAACATCTCTAGCATAGATATTTTTAGCTTTTGATTCACCTTTACATATGCATATCCAAGCATAAGATGATATCTAATGTATAATGATTTTAATAGCTTTGAAAAATATGTTATTTATGTGAGTTGAAATGTCATTTTATTTGTGAAAAATATCTCATTTTGCTAATTTTTGGTATAACATTTTATCTATCATATCTTGAGGATGACTAAAACCATAGAATCAAGTTGGGAAGATCATCTCCTCTAAGAATTTGTCTTCAAATATACCTAATGGTTTAAATATTTATGATGATTAAATTTCAATGATCTCATATTATATATCATGTATCAATTATGCTTTGACAAAATAATGCACCAAAGATTCTCTAATAGGTTTTGATTCATTTCCATATGTGTCAAATTGTCATCCTCAATAGGCACAACATCAGCAATAGTTTTTTCCTCAAAGCTAATTTTCCAAGATTCATCAATAGTAATGTTTTATTTAATATATAATAATTCTTGACAAACTTGTGAAAATGCTTTCATGACATATGCCGGCCTTATATTTCCTATTAAATATGAATTTTTGTATTCCAACTTGCATTTTATCTTGATTACAATTATTTGTCTCATTCATTTCTCTAGGAAATACTTTTTGGATCTGACCAAAGGCTGTTGGAACATTTATAATTATTCTTGTGAGACATATTATGAATGTTTATATCCAAGTTCTTATATTTGTGTAAATGGCATTCTCGACGCAACCAATATTTATTCTAAAAATGTTAATTCTTTACAATAGTAATTTTTTCATTTCTTCTAATGTTGAAAGGAATAGCAAATGTCAATACTTTTCTATTTTCAAGAGATATTTTACAATGTTTGCATATTTTTTTGCCCAATGCAAGTTTTTTTAATGTTGTATATGTAAAAGTACAGTAAAATTATTTGACAATGTTAATGCCAACTAGAAGGACATCATTTTTGAAGTTTATCTATTCACAAACTATACAAGCATGAATGGTCATGTCTTTGATTGGTTTTAGATAGTTGTTTATTATTTTGACACTTCAGTGATCATGTTGTGTGCATGATAGGTATTGATTTTTATGGCATCGTATCCTTGTTTTCACTAACCACAATGATTTTCGATGTCTATGTGTGCTATTTTTTTCACTATTTCCATTATATGTTTTTTTGCATAATTTTTATTTCTTTGGTCATGCATGTTTTATTTTTAAAAACGTAGAAAAATATGATGGCTTTTTGTAGGAT